>JADLZK010005972.1:0-63483 GCA_015847255.1 Hyparrhenia diplandra
AACACCAAAACATTTGGTTGCAATATTTAGTTTTATAGCAACCCGGTTTTTCATGGGTCATGATATCTAGGTCTTATGGCCACCAAAAATTTGGGTTGCGTGCATTTGAAACATTTGTTTGCAACAGTTAGTGTTAATGCCACGGTGAAAAGTGGTTGCTTTTATGGGTACCTATTGCCACAACTATTTGAGCATTACATAGTATCGATTTATTGTTGCGATAGATGTATGTTTGTTGCCACGAATATTTAATTGGTTGCGAATAGGCATGCCTATGGCCACGATATAAAATTATGTTGTCTAAAATTGAATCTTTTAAGGATAGCTCATGTGCCTCGCCAGGTAGATTCAAAAACAATTCGTTGCAATAGATGTATGTTTGTTGCCACCTAATATTTAGTTGGTTGTGATTATGCATGCTTGTGCGTACGATGAAATAACGTTGTTCAAAAACCTAACTTTTGGATAAGGATAGCTCATATTGCCTGTTAATCCGTAAAACAATTTGTTGTGATAGAACTGTGTTTGTTGTCACGAGTATTTAGTTGGTTGTGATTATGCATGCTTGTGGCCCGCGATGAAATAGCATTGTCTAAAAACTCTTTCTTTCGCGACTGCCTCATGTGCTGTTGCATCAAAAAAAACAATTTGTTGTGATAGAACTTTGTTTGTTGTCACGTAATATTTAATTGGTACGCATTATACAAAATAGGTGAGCATAGGATTTGTTTAATTGCTGTGTTAATCCATGTGAATGGTTTATACATGATGGTTAATGCCTTGGTTGTTTTATGTGTTATTACTGAAGGTGCCTAATTCTTATTTAGCCCGTGATGATTTCCATCAGATTTAGTTAAATTATCAGGTTGAAGCAAATGATAGCTGAAGCATGTTACTTTTAGTTTTGGATGCAAGCTAAACAATATACGAGATATCTTTAGTTACTGTACTAGTTTGAGACATCTTGCAGCTGATGAGAACTCTTGTGTGTGGAAAAGTAATCTTTATTGTATACGTGCATCTTAGTTCAATATCATCGCAAAAAAAAATCCTAGTTCAATAGTATGTAGCAATCTATGCAGTACATTTGTCTTACATGGTAATAAATAAGAATAATCTTTATTGTATGCGTGTATATGGACAAAGTTAGATCGTGGGGTGCCTTGACAACGGCTGATTTGTTGTGCCCAAAGCTGCAGTTCGGTAAAGAGCAACTGCTCTTGTTTTCCAATTTACGTACTGCTATTTTGAGTTGCAAAAGTAAGTTCAGTGCTTTCAATTTCCTACTGCAGATTGTCAAACAGCTGGCAACTCTTTCTGCAGCAATTGCAAAGCTTAAATGTGTTCTGATTTCTCAAATTTTATGGCGTCACTTTCAAGCTACAATGCCTAATTATTGCTTGTTCTTTGAGCTAGCCAAAAAAAAAAAAGATTCAAGCACGTTCTTTACTGTTTTATTTAGCCAAGAAAATATATATTAGGCAGTGACACTATTTACATATTACATCTTTTTCCTGGATAAGTATAGTGATTCAATTGTTTTGTTTTTTTTTTTGTTTACTAGGATGCTGGCTAGGAACTTGGCACTGGATGCTGTCAAGATGGAACTTGTTTGGTGCAACTTGTTTGATGCAGGAACTTGGTGCTAGCCATTGGCTGGAACCACTCTAGCTATTGGAACTTGTCTAGTTGGCTAGATCATTTCTTTTCTCGTTTTTTGTTGTACTTTTTGTATGAAAACATGCATTCTAGGACATGCACTCTTGTATGATCATTATAATAATATAATTGATTCTGTGATTTATAATTATTGTTTCTTGTAGTGGTTGCGATAGAATAATAGGCAACCATTGATTTTTGGTTGCAATATGCATTATTGCATGACGAACTTTTACGCGTTGCATTACCATATCATCTATTGCCACCAACAATTGTTTGTTGCAAGTGCCCCTATTACCACCAATATAAATTTGTTGAAACTTCTATATATTACCTCGAAGACCGCCTTCGTTGCATTATCATATCATCTATTGCCACCAATAATTGTTTTGTTGCTTGTGACCTCTATTACCACCAACACAAAATCGTTGCAACCACGATATTACCTCGAAGATTAAATCGTTTGCATTACCACATAATCTATTGCCACAATATCATACATATGTTGCAAAAGCACCGTAATGCAATGGATAACACTTCGTGGTAATATGACAATATGCCCATATAGTTTTGGAGTGGCAATACTTTTCTATTGCAATATATTCGTTCATGGCAATCATGAAATATTGCAGCCAAGTGTTTCGTCGCAATAGAACCTTAGGCAACCAATCTAATCGTTAATATTTATTCTTGCAACCAAGTATTAGTTGCAATAGGTTTTTTTGTTATTCATTGTAATAACAAAATTTGTTGCAACGCCACATCTAATGGTTGCCTGAGGCTATTGCATTGTTCCAATTGCAAAACCATCTGTCGACCAAAAGACTTAGTTGTAATTGATTCAGTTGCAAACCAAAATTGCCATATTGCAACCAAATATAGGCGTTGGCCAAGGGTCAATTCCTAGTAGTGATGAAAGCAATGGAGAAAGAGATCACTAGGCTCACCGCATTGGTAAGAAAGGAAGGTGAAACCATCAAGCCAGCTGTGAGCAACAAGGTTGAGGCTCCAAAAGAAGCCCAATTACATTGATGGGAGAAACCAAGAATCAAGGATGGACTTGGTCACAAGAAAGGAAACAAAACCAATGGTCAAAAGTTGATCAATGGTGTTGAATGTGTCAAATTCTTGAGCAGAGGCGGTAAGAGGTACAGAGAGAGACCTGCCGGTGAGAGCACTGGACACAAGCCAACCCGAGCAGTTCGACACGCTAGACGCTAGGCGGAAAAGCTGAGGACGAGGCAAAGCAGTGCCGCGCCAAAGTGAAAGGAAGGTCACCTACTCGCCCCAAAGTAATACATCCAAGAAGATGGTCCAAAAGGTGTGAAGAAGGTCCGTAAGTCGAGAACATTGTCTAGGTTGTTCCAAAAGGCCATGCCTATCAATCAAAGGCAAAAGCAAGCAAGTTGGACTCAAATCCTTGCTTTGAAGTGAAGGCAAACAAGCAAAGGGGAGGTGTTTGCAAAATACTTGGGCAAAGGATGTAAAACTTTACCGCAACACCTCTATATGGGTTCCCAAAGTTCTTGTGATGACTAATGCCAGTTGGGTCCCAAGAATTTTAGGGGACCTAAACTTGTGAACTAAACTTGTTTTGCAGGCATACTCCTCCATTGGGTCAAGGATTAGAGTGACAGGCGGCCGTACACATCATATGACCGAGAAAAGAGTATGTTCGTGTCATACTCCCCAACTACAAATTACCATGAAAACATCTTATTTGGTGATAACTCTAAAGGGGGTGTGATTGGTCTTGGTAACGTTGCTATAACTCTTGATCACACTATTGCCGATGTTATGCATGTTGATTTTTTGAGTTATAACCTCTTTCGTCAGATTTTCTCCGCTTGTGTGAAAAGGGGTTCAACCGCCTTTTCACCGACGGTGGTGGAAGTCTTTTCGCAGGAGGATTCCTCTGTTTGTCTTTATAGGAAAGCTTAAGAATAAGCTATACCTTGTTGACTTCAACAAGTCGACCAAAGTTGAAAACCCGTTTTAGTGGCAAACTCTAGCATGGGCCGTTATGGCATCGTCATCTAGCTCATGTTGGCATGAGGAACTTGGCCAAACCCGGCTTAAAGACAACCACATCATTGGACTAATAAATGTTGATTTTGATAAAGACAGGATATGTGGACCTTGCCAAGCGGAAAGCAAGTAGGTGCACCTCACCCACCAAAGAGTGTGATGACCACTACTCAACCGTTGGAGTTGATACACATGGATCTTTTTTGGACCGGGTGGCCTACCTTAGCATCATCGGGGTAACAAATATGGTCTTGTTATTATTGATGATTACTCCCAGCTTCACTTGGTTTTTCTTTGTCTTTTGATAATGTCAGGTCCAAGAGAAGGTGAAAACCTTCATCGTGAGGGCACAACGAGAGTTTGGCCTACTTGTCAAGAAAGTTAGAAGTGACAATGGGTCCAAATTCAAGAACACCCAAGTTGAAGAATTTCTTTGATGAAGAGGGCATCAAGCATGAGTTTTCACTGCATATACCCCTCAACAAAATGGTGTAGTAGAGAGGAAGAATCGTACACTCATAGAGATGGCAAGAACAATGCTTGATGAGTACAAGACTTTGGACACCTTTTTGGTAAGCTATCAACACCGCTTGTCATGCCATCAACCGCCTCTACCTACACAAGAAACTCAAGAAGACCCCCATATGAGCTCTTAACCGTAACAAGCCTAAGGTGTCATACTTTTTAGGGTGTTTGGGTGCAAGTGTTTCATAATTTAACAAAAAGCCCCGAACCTCTAAATTTGCACCTAAAGTTGATGAAGGTTTTCTTCTTGGTTATGGGTCAAATGAGCATGCCTATCGCGGTCTTCAACAAAACCTCCGGTAGGGTTGAAGTCACTATAGATGTGACATTTGATGAATCTAATGGCTCTCAAGCAGAGCAAGTTGATCAAAGTGTTGTAGGTAAGGAGGATCCACCTTGTGAGGCAATCAAACAATTGGCTATAGGTGACATAAGACCTCAAGAAGATCAAGCTAATGGAGAGGAGGAACCACCGGTTGTTGCCGCACAAGATTCATTGACGCTTTCGATGATCAAGTGCAGCGCACGCGCTGGAAGTGTCCAGCCATGGGTCTTTGCAATGCCAGCGCTAAGCCGCCACCACCTCGCAAAGAACGCATCGACCACCCGCATCACCTGTTCAACCACTTGATCTTGCTCTACCTCTTGAAGCTGATGATGAATATGATAAAGATCAAGAAGAACATGAAGGCGTTGATCACCGACAGCCACGACAAAACGGTTCAACGGATCACCCCGTTGACAACATCCTTGGGAGCCTTTGAAAGGGAGTAACTACTCGATCTCATCTAGCTGCTTTCGTCGACATTACCGCTTGTTTCATCTTTAGAACCGCGAAAGTAGATGATGCTCTCAAAAGATCCCGATTGGGTGTTGGCCATGCAAGAAGAGCTTAACAACTTCAAAAAGAAATCAAGTATGGGACTTGGTGAAAAGACCCAAGACTAACATCATTGGTACCAAGTGGGTCTTTCGCACAAGCAAGATGAAGATGGGTTGGTGACAAGAAACAAGGCAAGATTGGTTGCTCAAGGCTTCACTCAAGTAGAGGGCTTGACTTTGATGAGACCTATGCACTGGTGTGGCAAGACTAGAAGCAATTGCATTCTTCTAGCCTTTGCTACCCATCATGACTTCAAGTTGTTCCAAATGGATGTCAAGAGTGCATTCTCAATGGTCCTCTACAAGAGGAGGTGTATGTTGAGCAGCCACCCAGTTTTGAAGACCCCAAGTTTCCCAACCACGTCTACAAACTCTGAAAGGCGCTCTATGGGCTTAAGCAAGCACCTAGAGCATGGTATGAAGGCCTTAAGGAATTCTTGCTCAAACAAGGCTTTGAAATAGGCAAAAGTGACCCTACTCTCTTCACACATAAAGTTAGCAATGATATATTTGTATACCAAATATATGTCGATGACATAATATTTGGTAGCACTAACAATATGTATGTTGAGCAGTTTAGTAGGACAATGACCAAGAGATTTGAGATGTCCATGATGGGTGAGCTAAAGTACTTCCTCGTGGCTTTCAAGTCAAGCAAATGGAGGAAGGGACATTCATTTGCCAAACAAAGTATACCCATGACATGCTAAAGAAGTTTGATATGGCTAAGGCAAAGCCGATCAAAACTCCAATGCCAAGCAATGGACATCTTGATCTTGATGAGGAGGGTCCAGCCGTGGACATGAAGGTATATCGCTCCATGATAGGATCTCTACTTTACCTTTGTGCATCTAGGCGGACATAATGCTTAGTGTGTGTATGTGTGCTTTTTCAAGCTAATCCAAAGGAATGTCACAATGTGGCTGTTAAGAGAATCTTGAGATATTTAGCTCACTCCTAACCTTGGCTTGTGGTATCCCAAGGGTTCCAAGTTCAATCTACTTGGCTATTGATTCTGACTATGCGGAGTTTGCAAAAGTAGATTGAAAAAGCACTTCGGGACATGTCAATTCCTTGATGGTCCTTAGTGTCTTGGAGCTCTAAGAAGCAAAATTGTGTAGCCCTTTCCACCGCTGAGGCCGAGTATGTTGTGGTAGGTGCATCTTTGGCTCAACTACTTTGGATGAAGTACCTTAAAGGATTACGGATGTCATTTCACAAAGATACCTCTTCTTTGTGACAACGAGAGTGCCATCAAACTATAAATAACCCTGTAGCACACTCTAGAACAAAACACATAGACATCCATCATCACTTCTTGAGAGACCACGAACTCAAAGGAGATATCGCCAATTCACCATGTGAGCACCCGAAAAGCAACTAGCGATATCTTCACCAAGCCTCTCGATAAGTCAAGGTTTTGTGCTTTTGCGTAGTGAGCTAAACATTCTCGATTCTCGTAACTTGGTTTGAATTCCGGCACACATGCAATGTTGATTGAGACACTAGATTGACATAGGAAAAGGTTGTGAAAACTTTTATATAGTGTTTCAAAAGGATTTCAAATTCTAATCAAGGTTCAAATATTACGTATTGATGATCCGTCCCCGCAATGAATCTTGGTGTCTCGTGGTTAAATTTGAGAAAGAATGAGTCAAAAGTGGCAATATATTCTCGAGGACATATGATTGGAGCGGCAGTGCGGCGTTCCTGCGGCGGTAGCAGCGCCTTGCGGCGGCAAAGGCCGCGACTTAAATTTCGGCCCAAAGGTCAGAGGAACCGCTTTTGGGCCAAGCTTTTCTTCTTTCCTTTTCTACCCTTGGCCCGACCGGTTTTCTTTTCTCTCCTCTCCGGCCTGACCTCTCTCCTCTCGTCTCTCTCTCTCTCTCGAGCGAGGAAGATAGAGTCGCCAGCCCTCGCCGCCAAGACCGATTCCAGTAGCCGTCACACGCCGCCTCGAGAAGCCGCTGCGAGCCGCCGGACTCGCCGCCTCGTCTCTACCGCCGAGCTCCCTTCTCCGAGCTCCCGCTCTCTCTTCTCCTCAATCCACGAGTCAAGTTCAAGGTAAACCTAACCCTAGTTCATGGAAGATATTATGCGATCTATGCGATGTGCAGTTTTTGATCATGGATTTGTGTTGCCCTAGTGATGTATGAACTCTAGTGAAGTGATTTAGAAAGTTGGAATCGATGGATTTCGTGTTTCCATGACTTAGGTGATTTAGGGGGAGGGCACGGCATTGCCGCCCCCAAATAGAACTTTGTCGTTCTTAGCTGCTTCCAACAGCAAATATCCCTCAAATCACCTACTTGATTGAACTGGGAAATCGATTTGACTCCAAATATCAAGAAAATATTCACTCTAGTTCATACTCATTTTTCAATCCATGGGCAATATGCACCTCAATTGTGAATTTGTCTCTGAAATTGTGATGGACATGTACTCTATGTTGAATAGATGTATTAGAAAGATTTGGTAGATGAATTGTGATGATTTGAGCAAGGGGGAGCGGCGGTCTTGGCGTGATATGCACGGCAAGTGCCGTGCCTCTGGTAGCGCAGCTGTATGGCCGTGCTTTCTCCCGGGACAGCTTGCTCGGTTCATCAAATTTCATGTCCCTAACCTCTCTTCTACACATGTTTGGCCATTTTACATCCTATCATCTGCAGTTTCTTACCAAATTCTATCTTTTGCATAGATGGATCCAGGAGATGATCCTCATGGCAAGAGGACGATGAGGGTCAAGGTGGTTGTTGACACCTATTATAGCATAATATTACTAGTCAACTAAACATGGATAAGGGCTTAAAATGAATATCAACATAGACTAGGGGTCTAACTAACATAATTCCACAAGCTTTGGTGATTACGTGACTTTATTGAGGACTTATCGGATAAACACATAGAAGAATGGAGAAAGTTCTAGAATATATCTCACATACGATGATGACAAGACTTAACCGTGAAGTAACTCGACCCAAAATGTGGACTAAAACACTCTAGAAGATACCAAAAGACACCAGGAGAGACGAGAAGCCGAGGGGAGTCTACCCCGAGGCCGCCAAAGCCAATCTAGGCCTAGCCAGGTGGGACCCACCTGTCATCCTCATCTTCTAGGTCGGGTTTGTAACCGACCTTGAGGTTGTATCTACACCGTTATTGAAGGTCGGTTTGATCCAATGGTCATCGTTCATCGCCAAGGCCTATATAAGAAGACCCCCGACCCCTAGGGTTAAACCTAATTCATTCTATCTCATTCTATTCATTATCTCTCAATTGTAGAGGTGTCCCAATGTAAGGATAACCTCTCTGGGATTAGTGAATTAGAAGTAGATTAGAAGTAGATTAGTCATGTAATTAGAAATAGATTAGCCATGTAATTAGAATTAGATTAGATCTAACTTAGATCTAATCAAGAGTAAAGGAGAGAGGAGCTATGCTCCTGTTCTCGAGATGTCTACAGAGTTTGGTATGTCTTGTATCCTTTCTTTGTAAGACTTATGATTCATATATTTATCTTCTCTATTTACTTCCATGACTTTCATATATTTGGTTAAGTATAGTTGTTATGCTATTGCATGGGATCTCCGCTCGTATTGAGGACTCTAGTTATGCAAGGTAGCTAGAGTAGTAATCGGTAGTGTAGACTTGGTGTCTAGACTATTGGTTACCTGAGGTTGCGCCCAAACCTACGGATAGTTGTGGTAGCCCCAGGGGTGATAGCCCTGTCAGGCCTTTGTAGTCCACCACGTATGGGTTGGTGTTTCGTAGAGCTTCTGGCAGCCTTCTCCCAACTACCTTCTTCCCAGTCTTCTTCGAGAGTTGGGACAGACCTGCTGCTCCAAAGTGCATTAGTATAATTGCTATCATAGAACCTAAGTAATAGAGAATTACCCAGGAACCTTGATCTCTCCCTTTAACCTCTTGATTAGTTTAGTTATTCTTTGATATCTTAGGTAGGTTATTATTTTATGCATTGACATTTACTTATCCTTTAACAATTACCTCCTCACTATCGTCTAGTGGTTTGCTAAGTTAGTGGATACATGATTGTGACTTATTAGAATTCTTTAGCCAAAGCTTCCCTGTGGATACGATACTCTAGAATACTCATCCTAGGGAAAAGCTACAATGGTAGGTGTTCGATGCAGCTTGCGAGAATCCTTCATATTCTTTTAGCACTTAACAAATACCAACGGTGGTAGAGAAGAGAGGAGGAGGAAGGAAGAATCTGAGGCAGAAGGGCAGGCGGCCAGTGGGTCATTTGGACTCAGCTGAGCAGCGGAAGCGGCGGCTGGGGATACACCATTGTTCATGATGGTGATCAAGGAACCCCCAGCCACATCTCAGTCTTTGATGATAGTTATATGATGCCTGTGGAGGGTGTCTTTGAGAAGGCTGCTCCTGACAACACTCAGTCCATTCCTGTGGTGAGCTACCTCGGAAACAGAGAGAGGTGGCGAGAAGCTAGAGAGTATAATGTTTACACATGATGATGAGGACGGATGGTATTGATGAGAGGTTTTGGGTGGCTTTCCACTCCAACTTCTATCTCACAAGTCCTCTTTCATTCTACCAAGAGCAAGATCACCACGAGTGCATTACATTGACTTTGAGAGGATGGGCTGAGAAGGAAGAGGATGCCTTCAATGAGGCAATTGAGGCTTGCAACAAGTTTGGTATGAGACATCATGGCTTTCAGGCATGATTGGAATGAGGAGATCTTGAGTCAGTTCCATGCTACCTATCACTGGGACAAGCAAGCTGACACCATTCACTGGATGGCAGACAGGAGACACTACAGGCTAGACTTTGTTACTTTCTGTCGAGATCCTTGGATTTGGGATTGATCTGAGAGCATACACTAACATACATGAAATTGATCCCTGTCGAGATCGAGAGTGATCGGGGACTGTTGGGCAAAAGCCGGTGCGGTGATGGCAAGAGAAAGGGTTTGAAAGACTTCTTCTATGTGATGAACAACCTCTCTGCAGGTGCACTATTGATCCTAAGGATGGGGCAGCCTCTGGCATTAATGGCTATGCTAGAAACCTCTTGGCTCATTTTAGGAATGATGAGACATTCAATGTTGGGAGGTTCATTTGGAGGCAGCTAGCCAATGCCATGGATGATGCTAGGAGAAATCTGCCATATGCTCCCTACCTTATGTTTATCATTGAGAGGGTCACAGGACACATCTATCCTAAGGACTGTTTCCACACAGCCTACAACATTGAGAAGACCCATGGTTTGGATGGTGGGAAGACCAGTGGTAGACCCAGTGCTGGAGGCACTTCAGCCGACAGAGAGGACTTAGAGGAGCCCTCTAGCTCTAGGCCCAGGAGGCACAGTGGCACTAGATCCAAGGTGAAGAAGTGGATCAAGGCCATCTTTGGGCATTGCGCATATTCAGCTCAGCAGACTTATGAGATACGCAGGGAGGTGAGGCAGGCTTTCAAGAGTGTTAGGGAGAAGCAAGGACTTCCAGTTCCTCCTTCTATTCCTAGGCCACCACAGTACGACCTCCTAGAGCTTTCAGGCACTAGCAGCTCAGACCAGGACTTGTCAGACCTGCTTGGTTCTTTCTCTCAGCAGATTCCAGCCAGACGCTCTACTCGTCGCTCTACGCAGACCAGTGCAGTTATCTCAGAGGAGGAGGACGAGGACACTGCTTCCAGTCGTCAGGATGACTCTAGTGAGGAGTGACTCCACTTCTTTTCTTCTCTTTTCTAAGATCTTTTTTGGTGTTTGGCCTTAAAAGGGGGAGAAAATTAGAAAAAGTAGAGGGGTCAAACTTTTTCGATGCCATGTTTGAGGATTGCAAAGCGACGCGGATGAAGCTTCACTTTAGATCCTTTAAGAGTAATTTGTTAGGTGTGAGTTTGAGAGAGAAACTCTATTTTTATGTAATAATGCCACCTATGACTTGTTATTTCTTGGATTTGGTCTTTGGTTGCTTAAACTTCTGTTTTTATTTTATCTGCCGCAAGTTTTTATTTCTATATATCATGTCATATGTGTTGTGGATGTATCTCTATCTATACATGCATGCGTCTTTGTTAGGCCTTGGGCGCGGTGCCATGCCCGGCGCGCGATGCCGTGCACATCGATCTTGAGCAAACCTCCTGTTTGTGCTCTGATCTGTCTCTTTCATTTTATGCATCACGTATATTTCTATGACACCTTGTTGAGCACCCCACAGCAACCATGGATGTAGGGGGAGGCCCTACACACCGCCTAAATGTGTGATTTGACTTTCATGTCAATTTGAGGATTCATATCTCACCCACACATTTAGGGGAGGCCTCACCACACCTAAATATATGAAATTGACCTCTTATGTCAATAATGAGAATTCAAAACTCACTCACATATTTGGGGGAGGCTCCTACATCCTTGGTTCTCGAAAATCTCAGTTTGACTTTACATCTTATGTAAGCTCTAATTTGGTTGTCATCAATCACCAAAAGGGGAGATTGTAAGTGCAATCAAGCTCTAAGTGGGTTTTTGGCATTGATGACCACCGAATTAGGGGACTAATGAGATTTCTGAAGATGACATGCGAGGAAATAAAATGAGGAGTTGATGTACATGTCCAAAGGCATCTCATGAGCTAGATGGTGGTGTTTTGGGATCAAGGCGTTTAACTTATTTCATATTTTGAATCTTGGGTTTAGGAAATGCCGTACTATCAAGAGGATTCTAGGACTCTTGGCTACCTATGGACTAAATGCTCTAAACTCAATCCGACCACAAACACAACTCAAGCACGACGACCCGACAAAATATCATTTCTCACCCTTTCTTTGTCGGTCGGGCGCGGTGCAGCCGTGCGTGTTAAGTCTTGGGTGCCACACTTAATTCCGGCCAGTTGGGTCCGTGGGGTATAAATACCTATTCTACCCCTCCCACAGCGGTCACCTGGCTCACTTCATCTTCTTCCTCGAACAGAATAGCCAGCTCTCACCTCTTGCTCTCTCTCTCTCACCTCCATTGAAGCACCTTGAGCTCCCCACTCAATCTCTCACTTCCCACGAGGGGATTTTTTAGGGAAAAGGCAAGCAAACTTCGATTGGAGACCGGATCTACTACTTCCCCCACTCAAAAGAGCATTTGGTTCACGTTTGGGTAGGAACCCTAGGGTTCTTTACTCTTGGAGCTTGCTCCTACACGGCTAGGCGTCGCCCTTGAGCTTGCCCCCTTCGTGTGGCAGCCTTGGGAGGTTTGTAACCTCACACAAACATCAATACATTACCCCACATCTCTAGGTTAACTCCCTAGACTTGTGAGCGAGGGAAAAAGCTAGCCGGTGGGCAAGCTAAGCCTTGTGTGGCAACCTCAACAACGTGGAGGTAAACCCGACCCCTTTGTGGCGACGGTGAACCACGGGATAAATCCTTGTGTCACTTGTGTTCTCTACCTTATTGCATATATTCTCTTGTGAGATAGGGTTTCGTCCGATCTACTTTGTTCTTTGTTGTTCCGCCGGTCTTGGCTAGTTTTCTGTGAAGAACTTGTGTGCAGGAACAAGCAGAAACCTTGAGCACCAAACTCCAGTGGCGTGGATCTACTTTGGTGGTGCTCGGACTCTACCATACGCAATGTAGTGTCGCTCTTGGGCCGGCGGTGCCACGCCCTACCGCCCAGAGAAGTCTCGGGTCTACGTCTTTCGGTTTCACGTGGCGGTGTCGTGCCTATCTGTGGCAATCAGGTGCCTACGCGGGCGCGGTCTTGGCGTCTCTATCTTGACGGTGCGATTAAGTTTTGATAGGTCGATTTTTGGGGGTCGGCTATTCACCCCCCCCCCCCCCCTCTAGGCTTCCATCGGATCCTACACATGTTAAATGTTAATCGGGCAAGGGAAAAACTAAAAGAAAGACACTTTTTTCTTACTACAAGAAGACAACCGTAGAAGGGAAGATCGAGATGATAATGATATGGTTGATCAAATCCTCATGAAAATGAAGTAGAAGAAGGTCCAGCTCCACCCAAAATTTAGAGATTAAATTTAGATGCTAGTGTGCTAATTGTAGAACGTGATCTGGTTTTACGCTATCAAATTTGGGAATATCCTATTGATGAACAAGATCAAGCTCGTAGAATATACATCATGCATGGCCCGTTCAATTTAGAAAGGATAAGGATAAAACCTACCCATATAGTGGTCCCAAGTCTCATCAACGTTGCTTTCAATCTAGTTGGTTTCAAAGACTTTCCTTGGTTAGAATACTCACCTATAAAAGATGCGGTATTTTGCTTTGCATGTTATTTATTTGCTAAAAACCAGCCGAGAAGGGCATTATTAGATGCTTTTTATAGTAAAGGGTTTCAAAACTTGGAAAAAAAGGTAAAAGGCAAGGATTGTGAATTGGTAACTCACATGGGAAAAGATTGTAACTCTGCTCATAGTTACAATGTTTCATGCTATAGTAATTTGAAGAAAAGAACCTAGTGGTCGGTATGAAAAATTGTTAGAGAAACGATCAAGCTGAAGATGTCAAGTGTAATAGGCTTCTACTAAAGGTAACAATTGACATTGTGGGTGGTTAGTATTTGAAGCTTGTGATTTTTGTGGACATGATGAATCTAATGATTCAAGACCTAGGAAATTTTCTTGAGATGGTAAAACTTCTTGTAGAATACGATGATGAGGTGAAGGCGGTTGTTCTAAGCAATGTTCCGGGTAATGCAAAGTATACCTCGCCACAAATTCGTAAAGAAATCCTTGATATTATGGCTTCTAAAACCCAAAAGCTAATTTGTGATGAGATTGATGTAGAATTTTGCTTGATTGTTGATGAATCTAGAGATGAGTCGGCTAGAGAACAAATGACACTTGTTGTTCGTTTTTGTTGATAAAGAGGGCTTCATTTGAGAACATTTTCTTGATATCGCTCATGTTCATGATACATTGTTTGCAACACTTAAGAAAGAGACATGCTCTTTATTATCTAACATGCTTGGAGAGTGGAATGGGTTACAAGCGAAATTTATTGCAAATTGTCGTTATGCATATTATGTTCATTGTTTTTGCTCATCAATTACAATTAGCTCCTATTGCTGCATCTAAGGAAGTGCTAGAGGTTTCATTGTCAACACTGTTGTGTCTTCTAGTAAGAGAAATGATGATGTGTGTGTCTATCAAGTAGCTGAAATGGAAAGTCTTATTGAACTTGGTGAGCTTGAAACTAGAAGTGGAGCTAATCAAATTGGTACTTTGAAGAGGGCAGGTGAGACTAGGTGGAGCTCTCATTATGACTCTATTTGTAGTCTTCTAAGGTTGTACAAACCTACATACTTAGTGCTCAAGGATATTGCTAATACAAAGGGCCCAAGAATTAAGGCTTCGGTTAGAGGGAAGGCTGCGATGTTGTTACATTATTATATTGTTGATGACATTTGAATTTGTATTCATTCTCCATGTTATGAAAGAAATCATGGGAATCACGAACTTGCTTTGCAAAAAGTTGTAGCACAAGTTGCAAGATATTGTTAACGCATGATGGATGATGTGGCCGGCACTAAAAAATTGATTCATCGAGTTAAGAGACCAAGGTTGGAACAAGCTTATTAGTGATGCCACGTCTTTTGTATGAATCAAGGTATTGTTGTTCCAGATATGACAGGACTTATATTCATATTTCATTAGGTCCCGGGCATCTAGTGAGACAACAGTTGAGCATCACTATGGGTATGATCTCTTCACTATTGCAATAAATCAACAAGCATAAGAATTGAATACCAGATTCAATGAACAAGCAACAAAGCTTCTCATTTTATGTACATCTTTGGATCAAGTGATTCATTCAGTTCATTCAACATTGATAAAGTGTGCTCTCTAGCTTTAAAGTTCTATCCTGCCAACTTTTCAGAACAAGATATATCAATTTGCAGCCCAATGAACAGGCAACCCTACCAGTCTGCCCATTATTATATATAAGTCTTTGATGATGAAGACTTCAGGTGACATGGCACTGTGTGCAGCCCAATGCTGGCGTTGTTCATCTTATTATTAGCTCTAAAACAAGATGCCAAGCTTTGATGAGACTTCAGAAAGCGATTTGACGTGGGAGATGAAACATCTGTTCGCTCACAATTTCACATACGTTTCATACTTTCTATCGCATGTTTCACGTACTTGTAATGTGTGGGTCAAATTTGAGTCAGTGTACCGCGTTTGCCAATATTAAAAGTAAACTGCTTGATCTGGTTGCCAATATGTCACCGACATGGCCGTATGTGAGTAATGGAATCACCATTTTTCCAGAAAAAGACAGAAGAAAATACTCCCTCCGGGATGGTAAGAAGTCGTTTTTAGATAAGGTTTGGGTCAAACATAGGGAATATAAATCATCAATAATTTTTAAGTTGTTGAGTTTATAAATGTAAAAATTACATGAGTAGATTTGTCTTAAAAAAAATATTTTGATAAAAGTATACATATATCACATCTCCATAAATATTTTTTATAGTAATAAGAGATCAAAGTTGTGTTTTAAAAACCATATCGATGTGTCCAAAACGACTTCTAATACCATCCCGGAGGAAGTACACATTATAATTGGAGGTCAGGAAATCAAAACCACTTTTTTTTTTCTTTTCTTCATTCATGCATTCTTTAATCCTCTCACAAGAAATGTCAGATAATATAGTTTTTTTTTTTTTTTTTTGCGATGAGTCAGATCATATAAGTTGGTCTTAGTTACAATAAAAAATCACTGTACCCAAGGTGTCCGACTGAAAAATGCTCAAAGCTCAGTGTCAATACAAGAATCGAACGGAAAATTGACACAACGCAGAGTAAAGGACCAGTAATCAGATGCTTCAGCACAATCTTGGCAAACACGTACAAACACACATTCTAACTGGAGCAAGCTTTTTCTATATCACCTAATTCCCCATAACACTCCACTCATGCATCTCATAGAGCATATAATGTTTCAGGAGCCTTCCTTACGGAATTGGTTAGCTGTAATGCCCTATGCGACTCAGGATAAATTAGAATAATCTCTCTTTAGTTTTTTCCTCTTCGTGAGCCGATGATGGTAACAGCTCAATTGATTGTGTCAGAATCCCTCGGTGCATGTGGCTTCAATGCAATCCTCTTTTCTGAGTAAATTGTGGAAATATTTCCCAAAGAATATTTTAAAATCAACATTCCATTAAGAAAAGAATGGTGCATGTAAACATGTTTCTTTACTCCACATATCCAAACTCTGGGTCCATATCAAGTTTCCGTTTTAAATGAGACTTGTCCGCTGCAAAACAGGAGGTTGACATGTTCAATTACTTCCACAACATGAGAGCTAAGTACACCAAATCTTATATGCATGGAGACTGCATTGTTCATATAAATAGTACTACAAGCTTTACTCAGCAAGGCTGGTGCCGTTTACCTGTTCAATGTTGGCCTAGGTGCAGGTCGTGTGCCAAACACAGCTCCAACATCAACTGACATTGGAACTCTAGAACTCTGACTGGGCATGTCGTCCACTCTATCTGCCCTATGCATACCTTCCATCCCTTCATGCGCTGTCACCCTACGTAACTTTCTTTCTTGGGGAGAGCACCACAGGGCCATCCTGCAGGTTCAGATCAGGTATCTTGTTATTCACATGATCTCCTTTCTTCCGTGGCCTTGGAAGCTGTGATGGTCTTGTTGGAGCAGGTAACGATGAAAAGTACCTTAAAACCAAACATAAACATTTGTCAGCCATTCAAGCAAGAGAACGGAACAGAGTTTCCAATCAGTCATATCATTGCACCTGTGTTCTAGAGCCTGCTGAGCACTGATTCTTGCTTTTGGATCATATGTAAGCATTTTTGACAGAAGATCCAAAGCATCATCACTCGCCATTGGAAACAATGTACGTAGTGGAGGTGCAGCAACATATTGGTATTCCACATAATCAGGAAGATAAGCCATGTCAGGCCATTGAGAAGGTTTTGGGGTCCCAAGTGCTGCGAAGATCTTCCCAAGTTGATCCATGTCACTAGTACCCTGCAAAATAACTTTTTTGTGACTCAGGTGTCCCTTAATAAAGCTGTTTGAATTGTCGTATAATAAAGGAATTGCCACCCACTGACTATAATATAGTTTCCCAATCCCAAAATCTAGGTACACAGTACACCGTTCAACAAGAAAAACCAAATGGTTCTCTGTAGTGCTATTTCTACAGTTTAGTAAAAGTAACTGCTGGGCATCAGCAATGCTTGCCTACCAATTTTGTTTCTAATTCAAATTGTTTAAATCATTGTTCAATTTAAATCTCTTGATGCAAGAATAAAGAGAAATAAAACCCTATAAGTGCAACTCGAATGGTGAGAGGCATGCATCAGGCCCATACTTGAGGTCACTGGTTCTATTCATCTCCTGAACAGAATATATAATTTTCCCATTTCCAAATGTGAGAACCATGTCAACTAAACAAATCTGAGAAAAACACCACCTTAACCAGGGACCAGACCAGGACAAGGTGAGCAGAACTGTATTATTATGTATCTATGTTGGTTTTTGTACTTTGTTTAAATTCTACAGTATTATTGAATTCAAAAAAAAGTGAGAAGTTTCAGCCAGTTTAAACTTTTGCTAGGATCACCCAGTAAAAGCCATTACTGCCAAAATTTCAAAGAAATGAAATCATCTACACTATTTCTATGCACGCCTAAAGTCTCTTTTTTTGCAAATCAGTTAGTGTCTAGTGGCACACATGCAAAAATAAAAAATAAATTAAAAAACGGCAAAAGATCTGATATAGCAATGTGTTCCAGGAAATACAGTCATTAATAAGAATAAGAACAAGTATCCCTAATCCAAGTCAAGTGGTAGCTTAACTTAGAACATTTACTGGCCTTCTACATATTCTATACAAAGGAAGTTTTAGGTTACAATATTTTTAGTTACAAGAAAACACATCCACTGAAAATGTTATATTTTTTTAAAAAAAGGCTAATATACGGAGACAGATAAATCTAAAAAAAAAATCAATCTGCTGCAATTTTGCACCAAAAAGCAGCATAAAGTGACAAGTTCACATGAACGGTGCAACAAGATCACTTTCCTCATAAGAATGAAGGTTTTTTTTTTTTTTTTTTTCACCAGACCATATCATCAGCTTAGGGTTTCTTTAAAAAAATTGAACTACCTACTCTAAATTAAAATAAACAACTTATGAACTTGGACAAAAACTAAACCCATAAAAGGACATGGGTTACCTACACCACCTGTGGAGATACACACATATTTGTAACTTTTTACTTGTAAACTTCAAGAGATTCTGTAAAAAAACATTACACCATGCTGAAACAGGTATATCTTCCAAATGAACGCATAGGCATGTTTTAATAAGAGAACAAGAAATAATATTTGTTTGTAAAAAGATAAACATATGTATCTTTATTTTTAAATGCACAAACAGATATTTTGCACAATCTTCTTGTAGATATATGGATCATTTGAAAATTCTTTGAACTGTATACAAGACCAAGATCGCTCCCTTTGGGACGACACGGGCACCGCTGCCGCCAACCCCTCCATCCCCACCCCTCTCCTCTTCAGCAGCCGCCCGAGCACGTGGCAGGAAGGCCTCTTCTCACCCTCACGTGGGCTTTTCCCATAGACAGCACAGGGATTGGACATTTTACATGCTACAGGCCACAGCTAGGTTAATAAATCCTTGGTCATTTCTTCCTCAATGACATATTGTGTCCACGAAATTAAACTACATGCAAAATGATAACCAGTAAGCAAGTAAAAACTTGATTTTCAATGGTAGAATTCCTGAAGATTTTTCACTAACTAAAAACAGCACTTCAATTGCTTTTCTTTTCTTTTCTTTTTCACTTAAACAAGTTAGGTATTTTACTCTTAGATGATGCTGGCCAGAAGGCCTCTCCTCTCCCCTCACGTGAGCTTTCCAGAGGGATTGGGCATTTCTACAGGCTACAGCTGGGTTAATAATATCCTTGGCCATTTCTTCTCAATGCCACGAAATTTAAACTATATGTAAGCAAGTAAAAACTTGATATTCAACAGTAGAATTCCTGAAGAATTTTCGCTAACTAAAAACAACACTTCAACTGCTTTTCTTTTCTTTTTCATTTAAACAAGTTAGGTATTTTACTCTTAGATGCTGCTGCCCAAAGAAACTTTGCAAGCATGCACAAACCAAGTACAAGAATGAGAACAAGAAAACAGAGAGCAATAAAACAACTCCCAAGTAATTTATATGGTGTTAGGCTAGAGCTCTATCTTAACATAACAAAAACAGAATGCATTAATTCTCCCATAAAAGAGTTTGCAAGCTCTAGCAGATCCACTACATGGCAGTGACACTAAGGCCTCCCATCACATCATAATAATTCACCTTCCAGACAACATGGAAAATGCAAATACAATGAAAAAAATGGTCTCCAGTGATAACCTTGATAAATCTTGCAATAGCAACCCTTTCAGGTAACATATTTTGTTCAAATGCTAAAAGGGAAGAAACAAGAAACTAATAGAGATTTTCAAGAAAGCACAATCCATAAAGAATTTGCTTTTAGCTTCTGATGGTTAACACAGTGGCCACAGATAGAAATGCATGGAAATCAATCCACATGCCAGAACCAATACTAGGCTACTGGTCTAGTCTCATTACTATTGCTAGGAACTCCTTTTCCTTTTGCTCTTCTACATTTTTTTTTTTTTTCTCTCATGTTGAGTTTCACCTCTAGACTACCCCTAACTTGCTTTGGAATAGAAGGCTTTGTTATCTTGTTCAAATATCTAAAAATAGTACAGGGAAGTAGAATTTTATGTTGAGTTTAGCCTAGTGCAGACCTTCTTTCGAACCAAGTTAAGAAATTACCAGTCATTCACCAGCTGAAACAAGAACCCTTTCACTAGGTTCTAGTGGCGCTCAAAATGCCAAACCAAAATATTATTATGGAAGTTTGTAGACAATTGTAACCCCAAAACATAATGTATGTACATAGTGAGTAGGCAAAATTAGATTCGATTTAATACACGTGAAGTGTGGGTTCCTACATTTGTTTCTGTTGGCACATCTAGCCAAAAAAAAATGCTAGGAATTAGTGGCTGGGTCAAATTAAAATCCGATTTTACACAACCTGTGGTCAGAGTTTTGATCATCATATGAAAGTTTGTAGAGAATTGTAACCCCAAAACATAATGTATGTACATAGTTTTTTTTTTTTTTGTTTGAAAACACAGGAGAGCTGAGTTTCATTGTATTATAGATAAAAAAAAAAAGGGGGGTCCCAACAGGATCCTCACTCATACGGGGACCAAATATGAGTGAGGCGATTACACAAACTCAAGAATAAAGCACATAAAGTCAATCACAACACGACCTTAACCAGAAGGACCTAGTCCGAACAACCCAAGACCTTCTAGCTTTTTCGCCCCAGCTCATTCTTCAGCTCACTCCAAAATTAGATTCGGATTTAATACACATAAAGTGTGGGTTGCTAAATTTCGTTTCTGTTGGCACATCTAACCAAAACAAAAAGCTAGGAATTAGTGGCTAGGTGAAATTAAAATCCCATTTTACACAACCTGTGGTCAGAGTTTTGATCATCACAGAGGCAACTACAGTGGTCTAGTAATTTAATTATTTAGAAGTTCAAAAGCAGGCTGGTTGCAGCATCAGTCCTTTCACCTAGCTAGGAACAGACAGTTTTCCATACAAAAAAATAGTCTGGTCCTGCTGAAAAAATGACAGCTGATGTACAAATCTAGTTAACACATATAGTTAGTGCATCATCAATGAACAGAGACTTAGCCATGGACATTAACTTCTCAGCAAGTCAGCATAGAAACATTTCTTTGTCTTAAATGGAGCAGAGTGAATTCCATTGAAAAAATTAAGAGGTTCTTAACCTGGAGGAAGGCTCTGCGAATAAGCAGTTCAGCAAAAATACATCCAGCAGCCCAAATATCCACCCCAGATCCATACTGCTTCGAGCCAAATAATAATTCTGGTGCCCGGTACCAACGCGCAAAGACCTACATGTAAAAAAACAATTAAAGTCACATGCCTGCCACTACCAGGACAAAATAAATCTAGTCTAGTTAATAAAGGAATGAAATACAAGGAAAATGCTAAATAACTGGTCAACATAGAGAACTAGAGCTGGCCTTTGACTGCATAAAATATTCTAAATAGGAACTATGATTAGCAGAACTTCCAGGTCTATAATGCTGAGATGAAAACCAGTGATGGTAATTATGATTGAAAAATGATATCTTTCACAAATGAATAATACATTAGCATCTAATCAGAAAAGTTGACTAGTTGGAAGCAACTTTCCAAATAAAAAAACAACATTTTTTCTAGTTGTGTCATGCAAGGAAAACAGAATCCAAAAGCTTGTAGATGAAGTAGGATGTTCCCTGGTATATCCTGGAAATACACTAAGATCTTCCTCATGTATATGTATTTTGTTCCGTACAAGACTAAGCAGTTTTCACTATTTAAGAAAGTCAGCAGTTGCAAAGATACTTTGGTGGCTTAAGATATTGCATCGTTTGTATTAGCAGACAATTTCTAGCAAAAGGGTTATAATAAAGCTCCAAAATAGATTACACTAAACAAAGTACAAAAAGAACTAAAAACTTACTAACTGATACGTTTGTATTATCAGACAATTTCTAGCGAAAGGGCTATAATAAAGCTCCAAAATAGATTACACTAAAAGTACAAAAGAACTAAAAAAAACTTACTAACTGATACAGTTTGAATGATCACTGTTCTTCCAAGGAAATTGCATAGCATCAACAAATTTCGGCATGCACATGCCATGGTTTTCTTTGGTAAAAGGAAAATTAAAGCCATTTATCTAATGTCCAGATTACTAGAATACACTGCATCAGAAATATAATGGTACAAAACGGTGCTGTAAGTGAACCTTGCTTCTGCAACCAGCTTATAAGTTCTGGGAACAATTAACTAAATGCATATATACATAAGTCTATAATAAAAACACCTGATGAGTGAAGTTCCTTCCAGGACTCCCAAACACACGGGCCAGACCGAAGTCAGCAAGCTTGAGCTGCCCATCGGCACCAATGAGTAAATTATTCGGTTTCATATCCCTGCAACACAGCTTATCAACTGATGTTTTCAATAGGAGATGATTAGCAAGAAGTATAGTAGGTACCTGTGTAGCACCCATTTCTTATGGCAGAATGCTAGACCTTTTAACATCATCTGGACATATGATTTTATGTCAGCTGGAGATAGTATTATGTTCTTATCTTTTATGAGAGCTTCCAGATCAGTCTCCATAAACTCAAATACAAGGTGCAAATTTTCCTTGTAAGGGAAACATTCAATCAGCTCTATAATGTTAGGATCTTTCAGCTCCTTAAGTAGTTTAATTTCCCTCAATGCGGTGAAGTTGACACCTTCCTTCTTATCCTTCCCTATCCTGATTCTCTTTATTGCAACCGTATTTCCAGTCTGAAAAGGAACAGAATCCAGCAACTCATGAACAAAACAGGTCAATCACAATGAAAAACTACTACTCCCTCTGTTCCAAATTATAAGCCATATTGAGTTATCTAGGTTTTTTGTTTATATTATGTACCTAGAAATTTTTTAGACCAAAGACCTTATGTGCGTATGTATCTAGACATAGTGTATATCTAAGTGCATAGCAAAAAAGATATGTATCTAGAAAAGCCCAAACATCTTATAATTTGGAATGGAGGGAGTACAAAAACATGAGTGAGCATTAAGACCAGCTAGAAGACTAAACTGTGGTTACACTATCACAGCCACATATACTTCACTGAGAAAAGAATCAACGGTGACAACACCACTTACGTGTTAAGACCAGTAAGAACTGCATCTGAACCTTTCACATCTTACTGTCTACACTGAGTCCAATCGACAGACAGCTAAACAAACCAACACAAAATCACCAAATTTATTCTCATCACAGCGAATCGCAGTAGAACTAACCGAGTCCGAGTGAACCCACAGAGCGAAGCCCCAACCACTCAATGAAGCCAATTCACGAGCTACGCCGTGCAAAACCCTCTAAACCCTAAAGCTAAATCCCGCGAGCACCCTGGTCACGCTTGAAGCCGGATGGATCGGACCAGCCAAGCTTTAATTCTCGAGTGGTGGCCGCCCGCAGATCAGAAAGGGAGGAGGGTTTAGTAGGAGATTGGTGTGGGAAGGAGACCTTGGTGTCGATGGCCTTGAAGACGACTCCGTACGTGCCCTCGCCGAGGACCTCCCCCCTTCTGGTAGCGATCCGCCAGGAGCTTCCCTCCTGAATCGTCGTCCCCGCTGCCGCTGTTGCCGGCGCTCGCCATGGGGAGCGGGTCCCCAGGCACCTCCGCCTCGCACCGAGAGGGCGGGGCGCGTCCGAGTGGGGCGGCGCGTCCGAGCGGGGGCGACGGCGCGGGAGAAGGGAGCGCACGCCTGGGCGAGGCGGGTCGGGTGCGGCGGGCGGCGCGAGCTGTGGTCCGGGCTTCTCGGCAGCACTGGCGTTCGGCGTTGGGAGGGCACCGGGGATGATGGATGAATTGATTTTAAAAAACCGCCATAATTATATTTAAAATGGATCTTTTACGTTTTTCAAATTTATTTGAAGATTTAAATCTTTTATTGATTCCGGCTCTCTAGGTCTGGTTTTTCTTTTTCTCGCTTGTTACGACTTACGAGTAGTTTCGACCGTTCGACGGCCTTCTGGGCAGTGTGAGGTTCCGTTGCCCATTGGACCGGTTCTTCGCGCAGCCTGCCCCTGACCGTTGGGACCCACTTGATTTTCTAAACCGAATAGAGGCTAGGATAATATATTTTGTAGGAATCGTGCGTTTCTATTGTATTTTTATTTATATAATTATAAAATGGGTCAACAATTGGTCGAAGGATTCTAACTAAATGGAGAATCAAATATGTGCATAGACAGTAGTGAGCGTCTAGATAAAGATTATCATATTTTCGAATGAAATGGTACATCATCTATCATTATTATATATTTTTAGAGAATCTTTAGAGCAACTCCAACCGTGTCCAATTTTTTTTTCCTATATCATGATGTTTGGAGACTCTAAAAAATAGTACTGAGAAGCAAAAAAATATCCATCTCCAATAGTTTCTAATAATTCACTTCCAAAACGAAAAATTAGGACATATTTGTCGTGGTTTCGTTGGGCGCCATCGCCCTCATGGATCTTGCAAGATGAGCATCTCAGCTGCTTGTATTGTGATCATCTCATTTGTTCGCTTTGTAATCATCTCAGCAGTAGCTTCAATCGGCAATGGCAGACAATTGTCGTATCGTCTTCCCCATCCTCGGCACGCATGTGATTTGTTCTCGTGTGGCTCACCTCACCTTCACGTACGTACATGTAAATACATGTTCATTCAATCAGGACCGGCGTGGCTCGTGGTGAGCACTCCCGTGAGGGAGGCCACCGGCCACGGGTTCGAGCTCGCTCGGACTCATGATTTTCCACTGAGCAAGTGTTTCCCAAATGTGTAGCCTCTCACACATGGAGCGACAAAGGGATTATGACATGCCGTCATCTACGAAGTTTTCCGGTGATCGCAAGGACGTTGTAGTCGTAGGTTTGTTTGTGCGTATATAGTGTGTGAGGGGTGTGCGCGTGTAGAGTAGGTGGTATGAACGGATATTATAGTTGTACCCAGACGAAAAGGGGTCAAAAAAATGTTCATTCAATCACAAGGATCATCGATCAGTCTACATCGTTGCTCGATCGAGTTCTTGGGACCCTTCATGATGGCCACCGTCCTCGTCCTGATGGCCTCGTGCGGATCATCTTCCCGCTAGGGAAGAGGACCATGGTGTACAGCTGCATTGTCGCGCTCGACTTCCCTCGGGGCTAATGGCGAGCGGATGACCGAGTTGTGACCGAGTTGTGCGTAAAAGGGAGGAGGAGTTTTTGCAAGAGCCAATAGATTGAGAGCTATTTTTAGGAATTGTTAATAAAACAGGATCGTAAAGAGTTTTTGGGCACTGTTGGAGTTGCTCTTAATTCCTTCTTTTTGCCAAAAGTTTTAACATTTTATTCCATGTTTTGTCAAATGCATCTAAACACCATGAAAAAAAAAACAGCAAAACTTTGGGTCCAAAAATTTTGGCGTTTTGGACTCTAGAGACCCAAAAGTTTCTATTTTGCCAAAATATCCCTCGATGGCAAAAATGTAGCCATGTGTCTAAACACCTTACAAAAACTTTTGGCAACCAAAAAACAATTAAACATACCCTTAGCTTTTATTTGCTTAGTGGGTAAGGCGATTATAGATTCTTAGGGTGTGTTTGGTCTGTGGATGAATGTTGCATCGTATATCCTGGTTCAGTGATGCAGGGTATAAATGGAATCGTATTTCCTGAAAGAAAGTGTTTGGTGGGGTTGTTTGAGCAGATGACAACAAAAAAAAACTAATATGTTGTTTGATTGGCTATAAGAATAGATACAGTCTGCTCACAAAAAAAAAAATTGTGTATATTTATATTAAGAAAGGAGATTGTTTATAGACACAATCGTGACGAGGGCGTGTATCAAATATTCATAGTGCTATCGCCCCCGCACTTGACACCTAATAAATAAGAATTGAAGCTTGTGCCGCAGTGATTGGCCTAATTATCTCAAAAGCATCTACGAAAGGGGCCAACACACTCTTGAGAGAG
Organism: Hyparrhenia diplandra; assembly: GCA_015847255.1. Classification (NCBI taxonomy): domain Eukaryota; kingdom Viridiplantae; phylum Streptophyta; class Magnoliopsida; order Poales; family Poaceae; genus Hyparrhenia; species Hyparrhenia diplandra. The sequence goes on from JADLZK010005972.1 coordinate 25,771, forward strand.
GGCCTATGCTACAACAACCATCAACGCCACAGGCCACGGCTAGGGCCATCACGCTCTTAGCAAAGAACGCGTGTCTGAGAGGGGCCTAAGCGACATTGGCGGCAAAGCTTCCACCTTCCCCAACAACCTGTGGCGAACTCCAGCAAAGGTAGTGGGCGACGACTGCAGCGGTGCTCCAACAATGCCTTCAAGAAGCGAATTGACATCCACAGACGCCAACAATGTTGGAAGAGCACACAAATAGGACTTTCATCCCCAGCCAGCTCTCGCGAAGAAGCTTCGATAACGCCTCCAAGGAGGTAGATGACGCACACTGCGCCATCGTCGTCGACCCGAGGAACTCGAGGAGGATTTTCACCCCGATTCTTGCCATCGACGCAGCCACTCACGCCACCCGGAGCAACGAAGACGAATCAACAAAGACCCGCCAAAGAACAAGGGCCGCAAAGATCGACCACATGAGGTGCGGGCCCCGCCGTTCATAGGCTCATAGCCACCCCAGCCCTGAGCGGAGCATGGTGGCGGCGGTGCATCAACGTGAAATGTAGAGGCAGGGCCACAACGCCGATCTAGGGATCCCAGGCTGCCCTGGGCTGGCCAGGACATGCTGGGAAGGTAGTGCGCGGGAGGGAGGGGTGCACCCGCCCTGGACCCGGCCACACCAGATCTGGCCATGGGGGGCCGGATCCGCTGTTGGCCGGGCCGTCGTAGTTGGAGAGGGGTGAGGCGAGGCGAAGAGCGATGGGGTGAGAGGGGCGAACCGGCGAATGGTCACCATCGCTACCGAAAAACCGCTCAAGTTGAAGCCGCCGCGGACGCCCAGATCATCCGCCATGGGGCCGGATCCGCCGCCGGACGCCTAGGATCTCGCACCACGACGGCGTCTTGGCTGGCGAGGCGCAAGGGCGATGTGGTGAGGGGGCGCCGGAGGAGGCGGCCGCCAACGCTGTTGAACCCCGCCGCCGCGGGGATGCCCTAGATCCGCCGGATCCGGCCGGCCGGCGCTTTGGATCTACCACGCCTCGGCGTTGCCGGGCCGCCGTACCACCCCCCGCAGAGGGCTCATGGTCGTCGGGCTCCGGCCCGAGCCGGCGCCTTGGATCCTCCGCGTCACGCCGATGCCGGGCTAGCGGTGGGAGAGGCGGGAGGGCGGGACGGGAGGGGCGGCCGCCAACGCCGCTAAAACCCCGCCGCCCGTCGCGCCCGCACCCGGCCGTGGAGGGCTCGAATCGATGGTCGGTCCCTCCGGATCCGCCGCACCTCCGTTGCCGGTCGTCGAGCTCCCCCAGCGGAGGGCTCGTGGCCGTTGGGTGGAAAGGCCCGCCACCGCCTTCTTTGGGGGCGCAGGGCCTCCGGCTAGCCCTCGGGCGGCGGCAAGGAGAGAAGAGGGGGGAGAGGTTGTTTGGCGGCGGCGGTGGGGTGGGACGGCCCGTCCGTGTCGCCCGTGCGGAGGGGCGACACTGGGTGACCATGACGTTGAACTAGTGAACGCCGACGTGGAACCGCATAAGATACACTATATGTCCAGCCAGCCAGGATGGCCACTAAAGCTTATTTTAAGTGTATCCTCGCGTTAGTATGAGGGGCATATTTTTTGTACGAAGGTTGTATCCACTTTGCTGGCAACTAAACACACTTCTTTCTCAGATTATACGGATCCATCCAAGCCAGGACCAACAAGACACATGCAACCAAACATCCCCTAACTATTTGGATGAGCACGATGACATTCGTGGATATGAAATTGCACGTGAGTTGTCATGTTCTTGGTCAGTAAAAACTACATCATGCTATGCGCGTTGGATACATGGAGCTCCTACTGAAATACTCAGATGAGGTCAAAATTTAAAAACCGATTAATCACCTGTGTATTTGTATCAATCCCCATATGTTGAAGTAGACTGGAGTGTATTTGAACTAGGTTCCACTCCAACATATTATGATTTGAGACAAATACATGTGCATCCAAACAAAGGCTAACTAAGCTCATCATAGGCACCATGTGCCAAATCATGCGAGGGCACTAAGAAGTGAGAGTAATAATAAACATAATTCAGCTTGAGCAGATAGAAGCACATGCACGATTTCAAATCTCCAAATTCTAAGAACAGGTGGTAATAGAGTGTTTGGTTTAAGGAATTACTCAATTCTAAATAAGGTGACACATCGTGAATTCATTTCTCAAATTTGATGAAATAACGAGATTCATAAAACTAGTATTAATTGTTAGATCAACGCATTTATTCTACAACCAAACAAAAAGCGAGAAATGAAAATATGATAAATAACTCATTTCTCAAACAAAACACCCTATAAGTATGAACTGATCGCTGTCATGCAAGCAGAAGGGTGTAATGCATTATTCATACGAAGGGTAACACATGAGACATGACACAAATCACGAGCTCCAACTACGACAATACAACAATGAACTCTCCCAAGCAGTAAACAAAATGAAAGCTAAAGATGGAAATGGATTAATTTGCATTTTCTGTTTCCTCTGGATCAGTATCTCTGCAATTTGCCCCTTTCTCTGCCAACTTGTGACAAACATAAATGAAATGCGACTCTGGATCTTTGAGAACATAGTCAGGCAGTAGATGACCATCGTCTGTGAGTGCAACTTCCTCCATGATAGGCTGTGGAGTACCTTTACTCATTCTCAGTTGGTATTCAGGTGTGGCTGTGAACAAAAAGAATAGATCTGATGTCAAGTCTGTGCAATTACAACTTTAAGGTATCCATTTGCTTTTCGCTACAATAGACCCTTTGAGTTTATTACGGATACGAATAGAAGCGAATGAAAAGAATATTCACTTAAATTTATCATTTAGAGAAGAGAATTATCAAAAATAAGGATCCGATGTTACTAGCCATAACAGAGGACAGGTAGTAAGAAACAACAGACTAGGGCAGAGTGATCTGACGGAAGGGAGAGTGTTTCAAACTTACGCATGATGTAGAGTGATATACTCCAGCTGCATCCGGACTGGTACAGAAGTGGGACCCGTTCCTTAGGAGCACCATATGTTATCTGCCAGAAGACAATCTCTCTTTATATAATAATCTCATTAGGATTCATGAACAGGGTAGTTTCTGAACTCAGATGATGTACCAATAAGTAGATTCCATGCGGCATCAGAAGCCTGCGTGAATATATACAGTATACATAAATTTAGGAAAACTGTGCATCAGTCTGGATTATTTGATAAGCAAAAGAGTGAAGAAAACTTCTTAAACCTTGTCACTTCTGCTAGCATTTTGGAAGCGCCATGAGGAGCATCATCAGCACACTGGAAAATTATAGCAATACCGATCTCAACACATGCCTAATCAGAAAGCTGATATGTATTTCACTTGGTAGATAGTGCTTACCATCATAGCATCCAGGGTTCCTAAAGAGAGGTTGAACAAACTAACCCATAAATGAAGTAGCACAAAATGGATCGATTTGTATGACATTCATAAAAAAAAAGATTTCAATTTCAATTGAGCACTAAAGTGATGAAACAATTTCAGTTTAATGGCTTTGGAGTAAATGTGATGCCAATAATTTACCTTTATCGAGGACACAATCAAATGATCCATCGCCAAAGAAACCCATGTCCCTAACATCCATCTGCATATCTTAAATCATAAGAAACCAAGTCAACAAATTAACATAGAGGCCTTAAAGTTATGAAGATGAAAGTGAAACTATCAGTAAACACTACATTTTAGCTGTGTGGTCTCCTTGTGTTTCTCTCTCATCTGCTCGATGACCACAGATGAAATGTCTATGTTTACAATGTCCTCGTAACCATCCTTCGCCATATCCTCTGACAAAACTGACCAAATCAAGACAAGAACAGTATCAGTAGCGTCACGAAGTTGATTGCCCGTGCACGTAATAGCAAAATAATAATCTTCGGCGGCCAAATTACAGAATAACTTCAGTGTGATCAACATTTTAAGCCCACATTGCTTACCATAACGAGCAATGCGGGATAGAGCCAGGCAACATGAATAAATAAATAAAATTCATTTTCTTCAAAAAAAAAATCATGGAAGAAGGGGTGTCAAGGGAGTACTGAACTGCCTACAAATAAGCATTCAAATTAATAGGTGAATCTAAAAGGCGTGCATGTCTATAACTGTCAGTTTCAAACGCAATTCAAATTAGTTCGGTCTCAGAGCAGCCGGATATTTCACGACCCGGTGGGGAAACTGCAAGTCTGCAACACCAAGCTGTATGCTCTAGCTCGCAAAGCCGTGAAGCATGAGAAACGTAGTAGTAGCTACAGTATGCAAATAACAGCAGCTTGTGAGTAGTGTGAGTGAAGGGAGACAGACGTACGGGAGTTGCCGCAGCCGAGCATGAGGACGCGGGAGGAGGCCGGGAAGCGGGCGCGGAGGAGCGACCGCAGCGCCGGGTACGTCTGGTACCAGTCGAAGAACCCAGAGTCGGCGGCGGCGGAAGCTGGGGAGCCGGAGGAGTAGCGGGCGTCCCAGTATGCGGCGGCGCCGTAGTCGTTGCTCTTGCACTCGCCTACCCCCATCCTACCCGCGGTGCTGCTCCCTTGCTTCTTCCCTGCTGGCTCGCGAAGAGAGGGGAGAGGATTCTGATCCGAGCACTTTCAGGCAGGCGGCGGGGCTTGCTTGCCTTGCTGCAGATCGGGCAAGGTGTCAAGGCGTGTAGAGCATAAGCATTGACCTGCTGTGCCTGTAGAGCACTTTCAGGCAGGCAGCGAGACTGTAGCTCCTCCTCTCTAGCCAAAAACATTCAGAAACAGACTTGAAACGAATGAGAGATAGTAGTTTCGCGTGAACAGCGATTGGTTGCTCGTATGTCGTATGATCTCGGTCTGTTCACCACGCTCGTATTATGACCATATCGTACTCCTATACACCTTTTGGTTCGTGTGGTAAGAATATCCCCGAAAATTTTGCAATGTTGCCATGTCGCAACTCGCAAGCATAGCAAAGCGCATTTGGTGCACAGTTTCAGAAAGGAACGCAATTTCTTCAGCATTATATATTTTTTAAAACGGAATAGTAGGAGCCCTGTCTTTCAATTAAGATAGGGAAAAGAGGTCCTCAGCATTATATAGTTCTATATATATACACCTTTCTTTGTTCAACCATCTTGTACTTACAAATTTAGGTCTGCTTCTGAGCTCGTTTAGATCCTTTCCTTTTGAAAGAATTGAAATCTACTTAAGAAATTAGGCAATTTGTTTTGAATTTGAAATTTCACAACTTTTCAAAGTTGACATTATCACATATAAGTCTCTCAAATTCATATGGTTGGAGATGTGAAATAGATTCTTCTTCTGACTTTACTTGACAGATTCTAAGGATTCTTCTTCCAACTATAATAATTTATACATACAATGTATTTGGCTAGAGTATGCTAGTGAAAAGGATCGGACCCTACTCGGGACCAAAAGAAAACCCAGCATAAAACCATCTGCAGCCATGACACTCACACTCCAATCGTAACTAATGAAATTTGCTATTTCAAAACTCTAGCGTACGAAATGTTCTGTTTACATATTATTATGGCTTACAAAGACTGACAATTTGGATGTTTAATGACATTCATCCCTTGTTTAAGTTTACAGGATTTGTGGCACAAACTAGTAGCACAGCACTATTAGGTCTGTCCGTATAGTTTATGATATAATAATGTTACAATCAAAATACATGTTTGATGGATTCAAAATCTCTTTGGCCACTCAAGTACCTAAACCCAGTGACCGATCTCATTAGCTCTTGATGCATCAGCACATCCTCTTTGTATTTGGGGTTGTGTAATTTGTCAGACCAACCACTGTTCAGTGCTGCTGCCAGAATTGGAGCCTGTGGATCTTTCTCCAAGGCAAGTAGTCCCCGGCGAGGTCACTGCTAGAATCTACTCTGCTGCACCTGAGAGATGCTGCACATGCATCGAAATGTCTTCGGGGCAGGGGGACTGGGCATCTACTCTGCTGCACCTGAGAGCTGCTGCACATGCATCGTTATGGGTTCGGGACAGGGAGACTGGGCTCGTAGAAGTTCCAGGCGGTTAAATGGATGTACAAATTGAAGAACATAGTCTTCATCTGGAATACAAGGGATAAACAATAACATGAGTGAAAATGCTCGTGAAACATTATGAATATACGAACAAAAATCCAAAGGTTGCCAAGTTAAAATGCAACTACTTGGAGGTGAATAAATTCTTACTCTCTTTGACAGTCCCATACAACCAGCATAAGACCTCATCGGCAAAGGCCAGGCAAACACCACCCTAAAGCACAGAGAAATCGTTACAGGTATTCCATGAAAGTAACTGCAAATTTCTATTTAATTAAAATAAATTTGGAGGAAATCTTGGATTCTCAACTTTCCACAAAAAAAAAAATGTCACCTCATTTTAAAGTGTTTAAATAGGTAGTGTATCTACCTAAAAAAAGTGTACATTACTATCCCTTTTATACATGAGATGCTTCACAAATTAGCTCAGCCTTGCTAGATTCTTGCACTGCTGATAAATAGTTGGAAAATTGTTTGAAGTACCTGCCAGTAGTTCTTTGCCTTCACCTTTTTGTGTAATATCTTTGGTTCTTAGTCTTTCAGTTCGTACAAGTATGCCAGCATCATTCCTACAGGCCAAAAAGAGTGCAGAGCAGAAGTTGGAATAGTTTAAACTAGTATGAAAACACCACAACCAATGTAAATATTTCATCAGAAGCATTACATACATGTGGTAGCATTAGAATTCATGTGGTTGAAAACTCAGGGTAGGCAAGGAATTCAGTCTTACGGTCTTATAGGAAACAATGTGTTACACGTACAACAAAAAGGTATAATTGATAGCAACAGAAACAAAAATTAATGATAGTACCCTATAGCAATTACTTGTATAAGACCACCACACAGATCAGTATGAAATGTCACATTAATTAATAATGTATCTAACATAAACGGAGAGGTATCAAGGCCCAATGTTACAATTAGCAAAAGATTTTGCATATATAATCATATCAACAAGATTTAACTTCATCAGTCAGATGAGTTTGCAAAATTGCAAGTAACAAAGTTTAGTACATAACGTAGAGGAGAACATGATCAAAACGTGAATAATACCTGTACCCCACAACAACATAAGGAACACCAGCAAGGAATGATTGAATCTGTACATTTAGATAAGTAATAAAGAAAGTCAATATTTTAAGGATAATAAGAAGTTAAACCTTCTGAAATCTGAAACAAACCTAAGGGGTTGTTTGGTTTCTATAAGTCATGGGACTTATTGAGTCAGGTGACTAAAAATGAGTGACTTATAAGTCATGCCTTTTTGGTTGCAAGTGACTTATAAGTCAGGGACAAATGGGTGACTTATAAGTTTTTAAGTAGTGGTGTACCAATTTATAACTTATAAGTCCCATGACTTAATAAGTCCCTACTGTTTGGCAAAATAAGGTCACTTATTTCACTTTTTTGACCTAATAAGTCCCATGACTTATGCAAACCAAACAGCCCCTAAGTTGCTGAAACCACATAGTGGACAGACTTCTAACAAAATTTCACACTGCAAAGAGAATAGAATAATAAAATGCATAGGTAGTTCTGAAATACTTCAAATTATGCAATATAACAGCAAAAAAAAAGGTAGGAGCAGTAAAAAACCCTGAAACCTAAGTAGCTTATAAGGGGAAAGAGAGTATGAATTACCCAAAATCTAAGTAGCTTTTCTTTCTCATATGCTTCCACTGTATGGTACTCCAGCTGTTACACATCAAGTTCAAGGACCTTATTATTATTATTATTTTTTAAAAAAGTGATAGCAGAGCTTAACAATTCATGCAAAAGAAAAACCTCTCTGCTTGTTTTCAACTCCACATAGAACCGCCTGCCATCATCAGTTGAATCACAGCAGTCCATCTCAGCTCCCATGACAATGCGATGGGCACCCAATTTTGTCTTTATTACAGAACAAAACTCTACATTTGCATCAATACCTTTTCCATCGTCACTGAATGACTCAGTGGCAAGGTTTTCAAAAGAATAGCCCCAATAACATCTGGGAATTGAATATAGAGGGGAGAAAATGCAGGCTCATCAGTATTATTGTGGTCTTGATTATCATTAAGCCACTGCTAAGCTAATTTTGCAGAACATCAACAGACAAAATAACCAGGAATCAATGTGTGTATAAATCATAAATAGGGGTCTATATTTGGTTCCTTAAACACAGCTGGCCTATCAAACTAGAATGCAAATGAGCCGCTTTGTAGTCCACGACCTTATCTTTTATATCTCCCACCTTGTCAAATCTCCAATGTTCAGATTATAAAATCACTTCATCCTTTTTAAATGGTCTACAAAATCCATGTCATCATGCTTTCAAAAGCACTACAATCTGAACAAGGCGAAAACTATCTACATCGGCCATATGAAAACTATATTATTAGATATATCATTAAAGTTTCCATGAAACATTGATTGTACTAGTATTCAACATATGAATGTTTGAGATTCGAATTTACATCTTCACGAAATTTCCAAACTTCCCGCCAAGTATTAACATTTCAAATAACTATATGTTATTGCGTCACATGGAAAAAATGGCAACAAACCAAATCAGCATCATGAAATTATGATGGAACAGGGCGACAGTTTTGCATTTTCAAAGTTTTTCGGGTTTCATGTACGTCGACATAGTTACTCATGTGCTGAATCACCACAAGACACCTGCGCAAGCTCAATCTATCAACATATGTTATACACTAAAGATGCAATAGGCAAGGATTCGGTTTCTCACGAAAATGGTTCCTGACTCATGAGAGAAACTGATTCTGTTTCGAGAAACAGGTTTTTCTGGTTTCTGGTTTTGTGCCGAGGTTTCTGATTGTCTCTAAATTCTTGAATCATTTGTAAGAATTCTCTTGTCTCTTCAGAAAACAGTTTTTTTTGTTTGGTAGGGATTCTCCTGTGTTTGGAGAGAATCGGTTTGGAGAATCCCCACCAAATGCACCCTAACCTTGACTAATTTCTTTGTTAATGAACCTTCTACTGTCAGCAAGCACACTACATGCCATACCATCATCATCTACTCTGTACATGCAAGGGGACAAAATATAATGCGGAGGGCAGACAAATCACCTCCTACGCTCCACTTCACTTTTTGGTCTTTCAGGGAGCTTATGAACATCAAGATATACAACACCTCTTCTTTTATGAACGCCCATCTTCCATGGTTCTCTTAGGTAAGCAGTGGCCAATATCTGGTGATAAAATATAAGTTGTTATATTGGTCTTACAAAATAAAACCGTACATAAAGTTACAAAACTGTTATGTTAGTGAGTGATTAGAAATGTAAGGAAAAAAGTAGGATACAAAAAATGTGGTTCTTCAGACAATTTGCAACTGAAAGCACCATATAGCAATGCTTTATTGAAAATTCACTAAAAATGCAAATAACAGGAAGGGGAAAAGAAGTTTTACATAGTTTACAATAGATGAATGGTACCTTGTTTAGATTGTTGCGGTATGTCTGCAAGAAGAGAATATATTATCACCGTGTCTAAGAAATATTTAGTAAGGTAACAAATACAAGATTGGCACCAATGTAATGTTACCACAAAATGTATAGTATGCTGGAGAAGTATGTTGCAATTTCGTATGCATGCGAGTAGATCACCAAATCCTTCAGAACCCAAATCTGAAATTGAAGTATTGAACCACATTCATCATGAAGCAAAACCCTCAGAGGCAACAATTTTTAAAAAGAAAGGACTAACTTCAAATAGCAGAATTACTGCTTTTCTGGATCCATATGTAGAATGCAAAAGGAGACTGAATTGAGTTTTCCCCTCCCTTTTCCCTGTTTGAAACAATTTCTACCTGTATTCTCTATGTTACTACTATGTATATGGCATAAGAAGTGGTCCATCCAATTTAAGCAATATACCATATTAATTTTAAAAATGGGAGGTGACAGCACCAGATTCATAAACTAATACAATAAGAGTAGTAAATATCAATGATGTAGAGAAGAACATGAGTTACAAAAAGAATGTACCTTTCTTCTCTATAAATGATTCAAATCCTTTATTAAGATCTGCACCGACGTAATCACAGATTTCACGCTTGAAGAGCCTCTAGAAAAATAAAGGACATTAGAACAACATCTAACATAACATGAAAAGCTTACATAGACATTTTTAGCAGCTATTTACTGTGAAGGAAGAGAAATAATGCCAGTTAGCAACTCCAAGGTCTTACCAAGCTGCGATCATCAAAATACACCTCTCCACCCTCAATGCGGCTTAAGCATGCAATCTCACAAGGCTGCATGAGAGACAAAGAACATGACTCCACATAGAAGAGTAACAATCAGAAGATGAAATGAACATGATAATACTACACACCTCCTGAAAAGCAACAGCTTTTCTAGACAATGTTTCTTCGCTCTTATTAAGCTTCATCTCTGAAACTAAACCTTCAACATGACGCCTCGTTCCCAAATCTCCCATAACCAAAGTTATGTCTCCCTGGATGGCCTCCTGGCCTTGGAAGTAGTGGTGGGCCTCTACCACCTCGTCCTCGAAGCCTCCTCGAGAATGATTATTAGAGTTCCGTATTGCAGGAAGCACTGCAAGAATTAGGCAATGCATTATCATATACAATTAACATCCACTAAGCAAAGCCTCGCTAGCTATATATCTCAACATACAAGTTGTCCAACTAAGCAATGCACAATCACAAACAATTAAAATCCACTAGCACAAGCAACTATAATGTCCATATCAGCAAGACACATAAGCATTTTATTGTCCACATCATCATACCACGCAATCCACTAATTCTTAGTGATATATGTATTATATAATATCATGTCCCTGCATACATATACATCTCCTAATTCTTAGTGATTAACAGGAAGGCGCGGGGAATCCTCCTAGTAGTAACCTGAAGGCAAAAGTCCCAACAATAAACCTCTCACATTACGCCTGAGGAAAGTTGATGAGAAAAAAACAAGCAAAGAATCACGGACAGTGAAAGATTCACCACACATCTTAAAGTGGAAAATTGTACAATGCCAGAGTGCACCCCATCTTGCACAATACAAACAACCTACTCACAACAAAACCATTGGATAAACTTGGCAGGATTCAGTATCAGCCTCCTAGCTAATTCAATAGCAACACAGAAGCAGTTCAATCTAGAAACTGACTCTAGGGCATTGGTACCCAACTTTAGTATTGACGAGAGGCGGACCTGGTACTAGGTACTGGCTGCGCGCCGGGGTTCTGACGTACTCTTCGTTGTCTGAGCCGAACAAATCTCTCTCCTCCTGTACCTCCTCGTCCTCATACTCCCCCTCTCATCGTCCCGGTAGCCGGCGGCGCCGGCTCCCCTCGCGGCTATGAGGTTGGACGAATCGTATTCCTCAGCGTCCCCCCTCGTCGGCGCCATCCTCGCCCTCACCGGCAGCGCCGCCGCTGCTGCTGCGGCTTGAGCCGCCACTTGAGGATGAGGAGGACGCGGCGGCAGAGGACGACGAGGAAGAGGACGGGGAGGAGGAGCCCGACGAGTCCCCGCCGCCGTCGGCCTCGGCGCCGTCCTGGACGTCGTAGTCTTCGCCAAAGACGTCGACGTCCTGTTCCGAGAAGTCCATGGCGGGCGCGGCGGGGACGGTGAGCCGGCGAGGCCGAGAAGAACCTTTTCCTCAGGCCTGGTCGGGAACCGGAACGGAGAAGAGAAGGGTTGTGGTGGGATCCAACACGACAGCGAACCAAAGAAACCCTCGAATAGGGTTCACCAAGATCGACGGGCACTGACTGTATCTGTCAGCTTTAGATCCACAAGAGAATACCAGTTTCAAAGAAAAAAAAAATCCAAGAGAATACCATCCATGCTGCTATGGCACTTGAGTTTGGTTGGGTTGGTTAAAAAAAGGTCTCATGTGTTGGTTACCAAAATTTGTTATGTTAAGAATTTATTAGGTGTTATGATTTTAACTTCATTCTAAATTATAAGTCATTTTAATTTTTTGGGTTCATTTATTTTACTACTCATCTAAATATATTATTATATATGTCAAAATAAATGTACTAAAAAGTCAAAACAACTTATAATTTGGAATAAAGGATGTAGTATTTGATTAGCTACCAAAATTTGCCAACTTCTCACATTTGACTTGATTGACAAGTTTTTTTGCCTAGCTTTTTGTTTGCCAAAGGTATGGCAAATTGTAGGCTTTGTAGCTAACCAATCAAGTCCCGCCCAGCTTTTTGTTTGTCAATGGTATGGCAAATTGGTAGCTAACCAATCAAGTCCCAACATTTGGAACATGAAAATACAGTAATTTAGCACAAGATAGAATAAACAAAAAATTATAGAAATGCAGGTTATTTAGCTGATGGTTTTATATCTGATAAGTCGTTTAATATTGTTTTGTTGTAAAAAAAATATTATATCATCGCTAATAAGTTAGGCGGATGGGCGAACAATGTGTTTATTCCTCTATTATATTATATATATAGTGATATAGTGAATAAGTACTCGTTCATTCCTGCATTTACATTACACAACTTAATCGCTTGGAGTAAATGTTTTATTTCCTCCATTTCACAAAGGAAAGCCAACATTTCGATAGAAAAAGGATAACTTTATTCTTCCATTTCAAAAACCATGTGACGTAAGAAAATATATAGGAATTGGATTCCTTCGAAATCCCAATAAAATTTCTCTAAACTAAACAAACCCCAAAGGAAAAATCCATGCATTTAAAAGAATCAGTTGTTAAATATATACCACTAAAACAATAAATTTATGATCAGTATACCGTCAAAATATGATAGTGGTATACTAATAATTTTATTAATTCTACGATGGTTGTGACCATTGTACACTTGCTAGAAAAGATTAAAAGGCTTAGTTGTAGTTGCATTTTGACCCCCATTTAGTGATGGCAATCACACCTTTTGGTGTGACATCAATCCCACTAATCGTCTCAGTTACCAAAGCCAATTATTTGTTACGTCTCTAATTTAAAGTTGAATATAAAATTTTGATTTCATTCTGCTTCTTTATGAATATTTTCACCACTTAGCATCTATTATGTTAGATATTCAGTCAATGGAACTGAAGCACTCCCTTTCTAGATGATTCTTATAGAGGAGATAGTTTTTTTCATAAATATGTATCTAATCTGCTTACTCCGTTCCCTTATTTCATTCAAGAGATCCTGAGGAACAGAGTTAGATTTTCATCGAACTGATATATTGATATGTCGGGGGCCAATATTACGGGTACCCCTAACATACAAGAAATCGACGCAAAAAGCCCAACAACACTTGGCCCAACTCGGCTTACCCAAAGCTCGGACCACGGAGCCCCAGGCTCTGCCTCTCACGAGCTCTGAGGTCGGGACACCGAATCCCGCCTCGCACGAGCTCAGAGGTCGTTCATCCGATTCCGCCCCATACGAGGTTCCGAGATCGGGACACCGAGTCCCACCTTTGCACGAGCTCGAAGGCCGCACGCCTAGACTCCGCCTCGCACGAGCTCGGGCGGGACGGGAAAAGAGCTCGAGAGCTCGGAGCACGAGCTCCCACGCGACCAGGTCACACTACCTTGAGGGAACACATGACCAGTTTCCGACTCGCACGACCTCGAGGTCGCGGTCCCGGGGAGATCACGAGTTCATGAGATATCAGGACTCCCACGGCGACCCGGCCGCCCGTCCCAGTGATGGAAGGGCAAGGTCAACTCTCGATCAGGCATCTAGGCGTAATCAAGTGTTAACGGACTATCCGCGCGGCTACGGCTCGCTGAGCCGACAGCGGGAATCAATCTCCAGCGGCGCGTAGCGACCCGTCAAGTCGAGCTCAAGCCGCACCAATCACTACGGACAAAAGGAATCATTACCGCCTGCCGAGCTCTCCTGTCCACACGTTTTGCTGCGTCCCGCCGGAGTCCACGCTTCCGTCGGCGGCGGCGTGGCGGTCGGCAACTCAGCGAGTAGGCGTGTCGGCGATCGATGGGACATCTCCTCGCTATAGTACTCGATTGGGGCGGTGTCGAGCACATCGGTCATCATCACGGAGCCCGCGAGCTCCAGAGCTCGCCCAATCTAACATTGGGCCATGGGATTCCCGCGCCTACCCTCCTTTACGCCATGCGAGAATAGGAGGACAGGCTCTGGCGGCGAGCGGGGCAAGGCGCCGCGCGACTACCGACCCCGCGTGCCTTGCAACCAGCACGTTTTTATATTTTACCCCTTACTCTAGGTCCTTTCCCGTGGCATCCCTGTGTACACCCCTTGGGCTATAAAAGGGGTCCCTTGGCCATTGGGAAAGGGCAATCAACTCAACTCACCTTCCACTTTCACAACACACCACACTCGATATTGACATTTGCCTCAATCAGAGAGACTTGGGAGCTTGCTCCCTCTCTCGAACAACTTTGTAGCCACCCCTCTACGAGCCCGAGCTCGGATTAGTGACTCCGACTGGAATAGGGCACCGATTTTCTTGAACCAACATTTTGTGTCATTCGTCCCTTGAGCTAGGCCATCTTAGCCCCCACATGAGCACTCGGATCATCTGTGACCGTGGTTTAGAACCACGACATGATCATTCTAGTAAATCCAAAAACCAAAACCATCATTTTTTTAGCTATTAGGCTTTCATTTCATACGAAACAAAAGAAGATAGTTATGATTGGAAATAAACTTTTTATCTTCATCCGAGCATAGGGCTTCATTAGGTTCCTAGAAAATAGGAGTCGATCAGTTTTGAGAAATTCAAGAAATTGAGCATTTCAGTTTTCAGTTATTTTGGTTCCGATACGATTCTAACTGAAATTCTTCAGTTAAGAGTCTAAGACAACAAAAAATATACAAATTCTAACGCAATTTAGGCAATACTACATTTACTTTAGATGATAAATTGATAGAGGAACAATAGTTATAGGAACACAAATATGAAGCAATCAAACGTGAGACACCACACGTAAAGCAAACATAATCTTTTGATTTTCGGTTAATTAAATTCGAGTAGGAACCGAAAATTTCCCAGCTCTTTTAGTTTCAATTTAATTTTCTAGTTTTGGCCAATATGCTAGTCTGTTGTTTGGATTAAGGATCAATGGGATAGGATGTCCTCAACGTGGAATATTCCACCTAGATTTAATGTGACCATGTCCCTCCAAAACAAGTGGATGGGTTTGCTTGTCGCAGGGTTCGAACTACGACAAGCATCAAGTTTTTCGTCGGAGGTCGGTATGTGGATCTTCTGTGACCCAGACACTCAAAATACCCAGTCACACACGCAATTTATATCTTGGTATAGGCTTTAAGCCATACGTCCAACAATATAGTGTTTTTCATGGTAGGAATTGGTAGTTGAGTGTTTCTTACAACAATAGAGTCAAGAGAGAGATTGACAAAAGATCGTTCGGTGCTATCTTAGGGTTCTTACACTACTAGATAACCGATTTTCCGTGGCGGACTTTTTTTCGATTTTCCGTGGCGGTTTTTAAAATCGCCACCAATGGAAGGTCACGGAAAATCACACGATTTTCCGTGGCGGTTTTGAAACAAAATGCCCGCCACCATTAATAGAATAAAAAAATAAAAAGAGAAAAAAAAGCCCGGATCCAGGCCCAAATGGGCACCGATTTGAGCCGCCGCCGGCCGGCTATGCCGCTGCTCCTCCCACGCCGCCGCCTCGGCCCGCCCGCGCTTCGGCCGCCTCGACCACGCGCGCCGCCTCGCCGCGTGTCGCCTCGTCGCCGGCCTCGCCCGCGCCGCCGGCCCAGGCGCTGCGGCGCCCGCCCGCCCGCGCGCCGGACCCAGCGGCTCGCGCAGCGGCCGCCCTGCCGTCCAGCGCTCAGCGCCGCCCGCTCGTCGCCCAGCGGCGCTCGCTGTGGACGAGGATCGAGTGGAGGAGGGATGGTGACGGGATCGATGTGGAGGGACATGGATGGGGGCGGGGGTGGAGGAATGAAGAATTTCGCTGGTGCGTGGTGGTGAGTGGAGGAGGAGTGAGTGAAAACCTAAGTGCTGTATATTTACCAGGAGCGGCTATTGGGCTTGAATGAGCTTTCACCAGGCTGATTTGGGCTCTGATTTACCGTGGCGGTTATTATGACCGCCACGCAAAATAGAAAATAACTGCCACGGTTAATCATGATATTAACCGTGCGCGGTTTCTCAAATGCCCGCCACGGAAAATGAAATCCGAACACCACGCAAAATCAATCCTGTAGTAGTGTTAGTTGATGTAAGTACCCTGGATACCCCACAAGGGAAAAGATCTAGTTTGACTAAGATCCCCGTATGTAATCCTAGTAGTATTGCTATCATGTAATGCTACTAGAAACTCTCACTTCGTAACCGACTAGGACTCCGTACCCATGACTATATAATAGAGGGCTATAGCGGCGGTGGACGCATAGTAGCGCCCTTTCTGCCGCTTTGCCGCTATAGCGCGGGCGCTATAGCGTGAATAGCGCCAATAGCGCGCAATAGCGGTACGAATAGCGCCAATAGCGCGAAAAAGTGCAATAGTGTCGCGACAGTTGTTTTTAACCGCTATAGCGTGCTATTTAAAACGTGGGTATGTAGCAATGCTTCTCGGCCTGCTGCTTTGGGTCCCTTCGTCTCGGTTACGCCAAGTATGCCTTTATCGTGTAAAAGGGGATCGACAATGCCACAATCATTCCCTGACATCTCTATTGTAGTCTAGCGCTTGATCATCAGGTGACGTTTGTGCTGCAACACGCCCCTTCTTGGGTGAGCCTTCTTAAAGCTTTCCTTATACACAATGATTCTACCCCCTACCTAGAAGGGCTGATGAGCGGGATCGGAGCCCTCGCTCCATGGGCTTAGGGAGTTTCCTGTCCTGCCGCATAACGTTCCTTGTGTGGCCCCTACCGAGAAAGTGGCGGCAAAGGCGAAGATACTGTCCACTAGGTGAGTCGTTGGCATAGCGAAGGGCATTGCCCGCAAATTGAGCCCTCAACCACGGGGTTAGTAAGTACGGAACTTTAGCGGCGGTGAGAGCTATGCCCTGCAGTTTTGAGGTGATGTGATTAACTGCATTATAGATGAGTGCCAACTACCAAATTGATAAGATGGGAAAGAAAGAGAGAGAATGACAATGGGTTATGTAATCACAATTGTCATATCTAAGCTATATAAGTAGAAAAATAGAAATCATCTCATCTATTTTTTCATCTACTTAAAAAAAAGAGGAACATGAACGTTCGACCCCTAAAAAGTAGACTCAAGTTTTTCATTTGATTTTATCGCTACAACCTGCCTCGCGTACTGATTAACGGCGTATTGTTGTCTGTTTCAGAGCGGAGTCCTTTTTTCCGTCGCAAAGCTGCAGTCGACAACGCTGCAAGCCGAGCTCATTGAGAGTCGTCGTCGCCCGCACTGCCAAACACACGCGGCGGCAGCTGCCGCACCCTCATTGCGATTTGCGAGCGCAGGAACCAGGAAAAAGGTGGGCGGAGCGGGGAGAGGAGCAGGAAGGGGCAACGCGCCGCGCTTTGCTTGTCGTCCTTCCCGAGCCTCCCACCGCATCACCACCAACCCCCTCTACCTCTCCCTTTCCGAAATTCTCCCACGCTGCTCTCCCGTCTCCCCTCCCCAAACCCCGACCCCCGCCGTCCAGATCTACCCCTCCCCATTTACAGCAGCTTCCTCTCCGGCCCCGCGCCCTAGGGCACCGCGCCGCCCGAACCCGTCGGCGCCGGCGCCGGCGCGATGCGCGTGCCATGCTGCTCGTTATGCAACGTCAGATATGACGAGGAGGAGCGGACGCCGCTGCTCCTCCACTGCGGCCATGGATTCTGCCGCGCCTGCCTCTCCCGCATGCTAGCGGCAGCACCCGGAGCCACGCTGCCGTGCCCGCGATGTCGCCATCCGACCGCCGTTGGCAACTCAGTCTCTGCGCTCCGGAAGAACTTCCCCATTCTGTCGCTCCTCTCCGCATCCCCATCATCCCCGTCTTTCCTCCACTCCGACTCGGGGTCATCCTCCGACGGCTCCGAAGATGAGGACGACTTCTTCGCGCGCCCCAGTCGCCGCCCCGCGCCCGCGCCCGCCGCCGCGCCACCTGGGTGCAGCTCCTTCGACCTCGCCTCGCACCCGGACCTCAAGCTCGCCCGTCGCATCGGGAGCGGCCCGCCCGGACCTGCCGGGCAGGAGGTGTGGGCCGGCACGCTGTCTCGTGGCGGTGGGGTCAAGCGGTGCAAGCACCAGGTGGCAGTGAAGAGGGTGCCCCTGGCTGCAGGGGACGGGCTCGAGGTTGTTCAAGAGGAGGTGGAGCGGCTGAGGCGCGCCTCCACATGGTGTCGGAACGTGTGCACATTCCATGGTGCTGTGAGGGTTGGCGGCCACCTCTGTTTCGTGATGGATCGCTATGTCGGGTCTGTGCAGGTGGAGATGCGGCAGAATGGTGGACGCCTCACGCTGGGGCAGATTCTCAGGTGTGGCATTGCATCTAAATGTCAGTACTTAGTAATATTGAGTAGCCATTCTTTCTGCCGCTGTCGTGCCAATAATCGCTGCAAACATATCACATTGCAACATATAGCTCACTTTTATTATCACTCAGTAATCAGTAGGAAGCATGCCTAGCTAGAACCTTCACTAAAGGTGGCAAATTGTGTAGTATGATAGCTTGCTTCGCGAGGTGTGAAGTGGTTGCTTTGTTAATGGCGTTATGCAGTTTGATTTTGTTGGTGCTGCCAGCTGCTTTGTTTGCTTATCTTCTATATTGTTGTAAGAAAGGTAAACTTGCTCACAATTAATGCTCATCATATCGCTTGTCATTTCTGCGCAATTCCTTGTATATTTTGTGAGTAGCATAACCTTGGCTGCAATTTGCTCGCTGAGTCAATTACCATCAAGTTACCAAGCTGTGGAGCTTCATTTTTAAATCTATTATCCGCTCATAGAGTGACTAACACTTATATGTGCTGAAATCATTAAAGTTCCTATGACATGCATATGTGTGAATATTTCTATGAGACTCACATGTGGTGATTCAGTCAGCAAGTTAAGTAGATTGCTTGTTTTAGCCGGAACTAAATCAACAACAGTTCATATTCCAAGATTTTCTGTACAGCTAACTGTTTATCAGTACATTATAGTTTAGTTTGGTCAATGCTTAATTGCATGTCATTATATTCTCATTCATTACCTTCCCCAATTTTTTCACTTTCTTAGGTATGGGATTCATTGTAACACTTTAAGCATTTTCGGGTTTTCCAATTCAGAGTACAGTTCTAACAGTGGAATCGACCAGCTCTCATGATCAACATTAAATTGTGGTAGTGATTTATTGAAACTCATTGCACCATATCCACACTGAGTCACTGACAAACATTGTAGAACATAAATGACTGTCCCATTCTAGTTGTGTTAGCTTTCCTGACAATCTGTCTCAAAAACCTATGGTGGTGGAACAAAAAACATCAGTAAAACCTTTTAAACACAAGCAAGTTATGGTAGGTTAAAAGGGAAATCCCTAAGATGCTGTTTTATGGTAACCAAAACTATCTTAGGTTCAACTTCATTCTTATACTGTGAAGCTCAAGCTAATCACATGAACTTGTTCTGAGTATGCAGTGTTTCTGTGGTACATTTGATGAAAGCTTCTATAACAGTTCACAGCTGATGGATGGAACCATATAAATACAACCGAGACATGTAGCATTTAAATACCTATTGTTTCAGCACTTTCTATGTAAGCAACAGATTCCCCCAAGCATACACTGAAGCTACCTGTGGGATTCATTTTTTTAATGCTGATTGCTGAGTGCATGAAACCACTCATTATACATTAGTAGAACTAGTTATCTTGCAACGGCATTCAATTCATTTAATTCTTTTGCCTGTGAATTTGAGTTCCCTGCTTTACCAATAAGTCTATTTTCTTCGTCATTACCCATCATATTTTAACAATTTCTGGAATTCTTAACCAGTATTGCTGTGTTCAATAACCCCTTTGTTTTTCAACTATGCCCTGCAAAACCACTGATTTTTTTTTCATGCACGTGACTTTGCAGGTATGGAGCAGATATTGCTCGTGGAGTTGCAGAACTCCATGCAGCGGGTATTGTTTGTATGAGCATAAAGCCATCAAACATTCTTTTGGATGCACATGGACATGCAGTCGTTTCAGATTACGGTCTTTCAGCAATTCTGAAGAACCTTACTAGTAGGAAGGTACCTGATGACTCCAGTTCTGGCATTGATGCTACACTGCTTAGCCCTAATTATACAGCTCCTGAGGCATGGGGACCACTGAAGAAATCACTGAATATGTTTTGGGATAGTGCAAACGGTATATCACCAGAGTCAGATGCATGGAGCTTTGGTTGCACGCTTGTGGAAATGTGCACTGGTGCTGTTCCGTAAGTAGCATGACTGTTCAATTTGTTATACTTAAAATGTTTTGTGAATGGTGTTATATGCTCATTGAAATGCAGATGGGCTGGACTGAGTGCAGAGGAAATCTGTAAATCTGTTGTAAAAAGAAAAGAAGCCACCACCTCAATATTCAAGAGTAGTAGGTGTAGGACTTCCTGGGGATCTTTGGAAGATGATTGGTGAATGTTTGCAATTCCGAGCTTCAAGAAGACCATCCTTCCAGGACATGCTGAAAACTTTTCTTCGGCATCTTCTGGACATACCACGGAGCCCAACTGCTAGTCCCGAAAAAAAGTAATTTCATCTGATTTTGCATTACTTTATGTTAAAGCATAATACATGGAAGCTTAAAGCTTTGGAGAACCTTTACTTGGAAGAGTAGAATCAAATATTGAATTATCTTCAAGCTAACCATTCTTGAAGTGAAGATTCCTTTTACTTGGAGGTGTAGCAGCAAATGTTGAGATATCTTCGAGCTAACCATTCTTGAAATCCACTTGCATACTTTTTTTTTTCGAAAGCGGGACTTCACCCGCACTGCATTAAGAGAAAAGGCCAAAGATAGGCCGGAGCACCGATACAAAAGGGCTCAACAAGTAATCCTAGGATTACCAGAGTCCCGCATAACACCGAAAAATCCACTTGCATATTGTTTCCCGACTTAATTTTTGACTTAGTTAATTGCTTATGCAGTGATTTTCAAATGAAAACTTGCCCAATGGCATGGAACCTCCAACAACCTCAATCCTAGAGATGGTTCATGATAATCCAAATGCCTTACATCATCTTGTATGCGAAGGAGATGCTGCCGGTGTTAGGTTTGTCTCTGGCAACTCTTGTATAGTTGCATGTACTATATACTACTTTGCACTAAACCATTTCAAATACCAGGGATCTACTTGCAAAGGCTGCATCAGAGAGAAATGGTGGTTTAATCCGTTCTCTCTTAGAAGCAAAAAAATACAGATGGGCTCACTGCCTTACATTTAGCATGCCGCCGGGGCTCAGCAGAGCTTGTGGAAGCTATTGTGGCTTACCAAGAGAATGTAGATATATTAGATAAGGATGAAGACCCCCCTATAGTACTTGCTTTGGCTGCTGGCTCTCCACGATGTGTTCGTGCACTTGTAGGCAGGTCTGCCAGTATCAATTCTAGGCTTAGAGAAGGCCTGGGTCCTACTCTTGCTCATGTCTGTGCTCATCATGGTCAACCGGAGTGCATGCAAGTATGTCATCATGCTCATCTAATGTCATTTAAGCTTGCTGGTTCCTATTTTTAAGATTCTTTATGTGTTATGCAGGAGCTGCTGATGGCTGGAGCTGATCCTAATGCAGTAGATGGGGAAGGTGAATCTGTCCTGCATATTGCCGTGGCTAGGAGATATACTGATTGTGCTATTGTTATACTGGAAAATGGAGGCTGCAGATCAATGGGCATCTCAAATTCTCACCATAAAACGTAAGAAATATCCACCTAGTGCCTAGTGCAAGCCAAGCCAGTGCATCAGCTTCTGTTATCATGTTCTATATTAATGCTCGTCTATCACTTGAAAAAGTTTTTCCAATTTACTTACGCTATGGGTGCATTAAATCTTCTTCCTTTGCATGTTTTATCTGTCTAGTTATTTCCTTCTAGTTACATTTCACTCTCACGGTGAGTAGGCCATTGCATTTATGTATTGAGACATGGAACACGGCTGTTGTAAGAAGATGGGTTGAAGTTGCATCTTTAGAGGATATAGCAGAAGCAATTGATGTACCCAGCCCTGTTGGTACAGCTTTATGCATGGCAGCAGCTCTTAAAAAAGGAGCACGAGAAAGGTAATTTCTGGTTTTGCTTCTATTGGATTCAGCAGATATAAAGACAGCTACAGTTGTATGTTTGGTTATACCACTTTTAGCAAATCTGTATTCAGAGTTCTCTAAGGTCCTGGATATTTGGACAATCCTGTTCTTCCATCTATTCCCGATCCTGTTTTGTTCTAATAGTAAAATTACTTGCACTTACAGAGGGTCGAGAGTTGGTAAGAATATTGTTTTTGCTGCTGGTGCTGATCCTACAGCACAAGATGATCCACACTGTAGAACTGCATTACATACTGCAGCAATGATCGATGACGTGGATCTGGTTAAGGTAAATGCTATCTGGTGGCTTGATTCTTTCCCTCATATTTCTGTGGTGTTTCTGCTCGCCATATCATAGTAGTATGACTTAATTTTGCCTTTCATTATTTTTTTTTATTGGCAGATTATACTGGAAGCAGGTGTCGATGTTAATATAAGAAATGCTCAAAATACAACCCCACTCCATGTTGCACTTAATAGAGGTGCAAACTCATGTGTTGGCTTGCTTTTAGCAGCTGGTGCAAACTGCAGCATACAGGTTTGATGTGTTACTTATTTTTTTCTTCATGCTATTTTCTTAGATAGCACTGGGTAAGTTTGGAAGCCAAGTCTAATAAAATACTTTCGTGGAAGTCAGTACTAGGAAATATAAAGTAATGATGCTAAGTGGGAGTTGTGCTGAGACTTTGTAATACATATTGTTCATTCTCATTCACTTATTTATAATTTGAATTGTACCGAATGAAGTTTATATTCTTTGCATCGTCAGTTCTTGGCACTTTATGTTTTCATTCCATGGAGTGTGTAAGAACATCTAAAATCTGTAATAAGCATATAAAATATGAATGGCGTTAGTCTCTATCACATTTATGTTTTCTGTGATTATAATCTGCTCTAGTGCTATGGTTCTCATTGTCAGTTGACACTGTGGCAGTGTTATAATTTTTTGTTTGCATGCCTATATGTGAAGGCTTGCTTGGCTGCAGTCCACTCCATTCCATCTGGGTAGAAAGTTAATTTTCCACCCCAATACCATCAAGCCCTAAAGTTTTTTTTCCTGTGTTGATTTTGTCATGGCAAGTGGAATGTGCTGTAGGAAGGCCTTGGTGTCAGTCTTCTGCCTGGTTTCCTTTTTTTTTCATTTTTTTAATCTACTTCTCTTTAGGTCTGTAGTTATTGTACAAAGGACTTATTGTTTTGGTATCATTTTTCATGCACATTTACAATTTATTCAACCTGGTTTTACTGCTATGTATGGTTAGAACTAAATTATTTTATGGATTTAAGTTGTGCTATTTTGTTATAATCAGGATGATGATGGTGACAATGCTTTTCACATAGCTGCTGACGCAGCAAAAATGATACGTGAAAACCTGACTTGGATTGCTCAAATGCTACTACAGCCGTCACCTGCTGTTGATGTGAGAAACCACCGGTAAGCAACTAATGAAGGAATCCAATTCCCCTGGTTTCCCTTTTCATGGTGGCATGAATCTGCAGATGCATTGGTTTCTATAATTATTTAGAAGGATCTTTCTGCAGGGTACACCGAACTATTGTTTTGTAGTGATACCAACAGAAACAATAAACAAAATGAGACAAAATATGATAACTCACATTTTTTCTCTCATAACCTTCTCTTTACAATGTTGTTTGGAAATTTTACCTTCAATTTTAGTTGTGCGAATGAAAAAGTTCCTCAGTTTGCTTGTGTGACAATGCATTAACAAGTTTGAACAATATCACTGTATATTACAGAGGTTGGACACTACGAGACTTTCTTGAGAGGCTTCCACGAGAATGGATTTATGAAGAATTGATGGAAACACTTGAAGATAAAGGAGTTCATCTCTCACCAACCATGTAAGGAACTCATGTTTTTCAAGTAGTTTTGCAAAACTTTACATACTTTGGGTACTTCCACAAACCATACTTGGCAGGTTCTGCAAAATTACACTTTTGACATATGTTTAAACCACACTTTTAACAAGTTCTTTTAGACAACATACTCTGATCAACTGGCAGGCCTGAGTGATCTATGTTTGCCATGATGGCCAAACAATTCATCTTGACTGCATGACATTGAAGGGGAGTAAGGCTGTTTGCTCCACCTCACGTCTTTTTGTCAGGTTATCAGCCAGCAGGCTATACACCTGATGCATTTGGTCCACATGACAGTATTACTATGTGTCTCTTACAGGAGGGGTGGTCTGTTTGCATTTTGAATCTTGCATATAGGTTTGTTAGTCACGCACTCACGCTAATTTTTTTTTGATTTATTTTTTCTTGAGCACACTGGAGAGCTGTGTATCTTTTATATTAAGAAGAAAAGGGGCATGAGAAACCCCAAATAACAAAGAAACAAATAACTGCATCAGCAAACACACACCACAAAGGATAACCCCCCTCCAAAAAAGAAGTGTGCCATACACACACAAACGTATGCTTAGGAGAAAAACACAAACAAGGTACCAGTGACCCAAGGGGCTAGGCAACACAAAGCTGTGTCCCACAAGGCGCTCACCTAGGCACGCCTAAGGGGGTAGGCGGCAGATAGGCGGTGTGCCCACATATCAAGATTGGCACTGCCTAAGGAAGTGACGGCGGGTGGTGGCAGAAGTGGCGAGCGTGGCCAGGAGGAGCCAAGGACTTCTTGCTGTGGCAGAGGTGGGGACGTTGCACGTCCGCGGAGAAGCAGGGACAGCGGGCTGCACGGACGAGACAAGGACTGGGGGTGGCGAGTGGCGTGGAGGAGTCAGGGACAGGGGCGGCGAGCGGCGCAGAGGAGGCAGGGACAGGCGGTGGGCGGCATGGCCAGTTGTGACTTGCAAGTCGTGTCACCAAAGCTGGGAGCAGTGAATGGATAAGGTGGGAGACATAGTTTTTAAGGTGTCACCTAGGCGTCCAGGCGCTCGCAGGGAGTAAGGCATCTCTGACGCCTAGCCAAAAGCAGAGGAAATGATAGAGAAAGGCATGCAGCTGCCTCCCCGCTCATCCCCACCAAATCTGGCGCTGCCTGGGTCATCTGCGGTGGAGGTGGCGGTTGATAGATATGGGGATCTGAGGGAGCATCAGCAAGAGGTTAGGAAGGAGTGGAGCTGCGGAGGGAAGGCTCAGCGCACGCAGCCAAGAGCAGCGCGTGGGTGGGAGGGTGGCACTGGACCTGCGTGAGCCATGAGGGAGGAGATGAGGCAGCGCTATATGCGGTGGGGGTGGGGCTGCGTCTGCATGGAGGGAGATGCGGCGGCGCTACATCTGCTGCGTGAAGGAGGCGGCCGAGATGCATCTCCGTCCGTGACTCCGTGAGAATGAGATGACCTGAGATAGGGCTTGCTGCTCAGACTTGGGTTTGGGCTGCTTTTTGGGTCTTCCTATACAACTCTTGGTACATTAGTAAATATATGCATGGATATGGAACACCTAGAAAACGTGCTTTTGGGCGCGTAGGCCTTGGCGCCTACTAGACCCCCCATAGCTTTGCTTCCTCGAAGACTGAAGCAAGGATATCCTTCAGGTTAGGTGAAGCACCATCGAAGCAAGGATTCTCCTTCAGGTTAGCTTTGATTCCGATAGGTCCAAAGTGACCAGGCTCCAAGAATAATTAATGGTTTGAGACCCTATCTTGAACAGCGACAATCTCATTAGATTGGCACCACCAAACTTCAAAAGATGGCTCAGCTGGTTGGGGAGCAAGGTTCTGCATTCCAAATTTCTGTAGGAGCTGATCCAGAAATTCTTAAAAAAACACAAGAAACCAGTGGGTGTTTGATGGTTTCCTCTTCCTGATCACACAGCAAACATTTCTGGTGATGCTGTTGACACTGGCGAAGCAAGACAATCTGCAGTCTGGCACTTATTCTGCGTGACCAACCACATGAAAAAAGTAAAAAACAATATTTGTTAGGATCCCAAGTTCTCCAAATACGCTCCCATGAACTGAATAAAATGGCTCTTTTGAAGAAACCTTCATATGCTGGCTTTGCAGTGTAATCACAGGAAGCAGCAAGCTGCCATATGTGATTATCTTCAGACTCAGGCTGCAAAATGACTTAAGAAAGAATGTCCCAAAGATTTAAGAATTCTGCAGGAACTCCAACAGAACATCCACCTTGCACTGCAAGAGCACGATGTTGGACCAGTGTGGGTTGTGGTTGGTGGAGCA
The DNA here is from genome assembly GCA_015847255.1 of Hyparrhenia diplandra. Lineage (NCBI taxonomy): Eukaryota > Viridiplantae > Streptophyta > Magnoliopsida > Poales > Poaceae > Hyparrhenia > Hyparrhenia diplandra. Next base: position 52,204 of record JADLZK010005972.1, read on the forward strand.
CTTGTGGATTGTAAGCTTGAGTGCCCTTAAGGCTTGTAGTGCCCTTAAGGCTTGTAGTGCATGAGTATGCAGCTTGTACAGAAGTGGATGACATGCATACCTACGTGTGTACAGATTGAGATCTGGCCGAGTTGCTCAATGGGGTGTGCCAGCTGGGCTTTAAAGCCATGTACTTGGTAGTTTTTTTCATGTGAGTTGAATATATAAAAGCCAAAAAGGAGGCATTTGGCATCACAAAATTCTTGCGTGTGTGTTCTCTATCCACCCTAAATCTTCTGTGCATTGTGTGCGTATCCACCAGCTAGCTAGCTTCTTGTAAGGTTCATCCGAGAGAGTTTGTGTTGCTGCACGAGCTGTGAATCCTGGGCACCTCCAACAGGGCCCAATTGGTCAGACTGAGTTGTCTGTAACTGTAACTTTCAAATTGTCTTCTCCTTTGATAGGTATTCAGAAAAAATCGTGGGTCTTATATAAAGTTTCTGTAGAAGTGTATGTTTTTACAGTTCAATAGTTACATGAAATGCACTCTCGCTTGTATTTACCTTTTTTCAATATGTGTAAGTTCTTTTTTTTTAGAATCAATATGTGTAAGTTCTAGCTGGGCATCTTGAATACTACATGCTCTTACACGCTGTATTGGACATTAACCGTCTCCAATGCTCAATCTTGACTGTTGCCTTTCCTAATTATATGTTGGAGTTATTTTAAAATAAAATTAATGATAGTCACATACTTTGATGGAGAATTCTAGAAATTTGGAAGTTGACTGCACATTCTAGGATAACAAGTGGATATAAACGGTCATGTTATTTAGAAATTATCTTAGTAATTCATTTTCTTTATTGTGCTGTAATCAGATATGAGGTTGCGGATTGGGTGAAATTTAGAAGAACTGTTACTTCACCTGCTTTTGGCTGGCAAGGTGCAGGACCAAGAAGCATTGGTTTTGTCCAGTCTGTGTTAGACAATGACCGCCTTGCTGTATCATTTTGTACTGGAGAAGCCCATGTTTTGACAAGCGAAGTTATCAAAGTTATTCCATTAAATAGGGGACAACATGTGCAACTCAAGCCTGATGTTTTGGAACCCAGGTAAATCAAGTTTGGTCGTAAATACCTTTGATGCCACAATGCCTAACACCTCAGTGTGAAATAAATAAAGCAATGCCTGATATGTTCACAGGATTTCTTTTCTTATTTGCCCATTAGTCTTCACTCAATTGCTTTAGTGATCTGGTGTTTAGTGTACCCTGATATATAAAAGGTATAATGAACTGGAGATCCACCATGTGTCTTTTGTAAGTAGATGCACATAGAAAGCCCAGATATGTAGTTTTCCGTAATGCTTTATTACATGTTCAATCTGGTGTTCTGGGTTTTACACTAAAGCTGATCATGCTAGTAACTTACAGTTCAGTGTCAAGCAAAACTTAGAGGAGATCTGTCAATCTCTTTTCTGATTACATTGAACTCTTGGAAAAAGTTTAAACTGGTGTACTCTTTGTTCCATCCTATGTGGTTAAGTGATGATAGCCCATAAATGGTGCTTTACTTCTGCCTGTTAAAAAAAAAGAATTTGCAGTTTCTTGCTACCACAAACAGTGAATTTCAAAACATTATGGTGGAATAAGTACTTGCCATTTACATGCTTGCCATCTTTCAGCTGTATTGATTTGTATGCCATGTCCATTATCATTGTCGTAACCTAATAATTTGTGAAATGTTTGAAGAAGGAAAAAAAACTGCACTATATTTGCCAGTTAGCTGTTTGGCATGTGAAATTGTCATTTTAGATCAGCAGCTAATATCCTCTTGTCAGATTTGGATGGCGTGGTCAATCGCGGGATAGCATTGGGACAGTTCTCTGTGTTGATGACGATGGAATCTTGAGGGTTGGTTTCCCAGGAGCTTCTAGGGGATGGAGAGCTGATCCTGCTGAAATCGAAAGGGTTGAAGAATATAAGGTTGGCAACTGGGTTCGGATTCGCCCCTCGCTGACGGTTGCTGTACATGGTATGGAGTCTATTACTCCTGGAAGTGTTGGGATTGTATACTCCATCAGACCAGATAGCAGTCTTCTATTGGGCCTTTGCTATTTGTCCCATCCATGGCTGTGTGAACCAGAGGAGGTTGAACATGTTGACCCATTCAAGGTAGTTTTTGAACTGTCTATCACATAAGATACTGTCTACTCACGAGTTATAGTTCTGTTCAATTATATAAGTTTTTAACTATCCACTGTTTAAAACTCATCCAAATTATAGTTCACTTTGGTTTTGTCTTAATTTGAAATTCTTTAACTTTGATCAAGTTTATGGAAAAACTTGCCAATACCAACAACCTTGAATTAGTTTCATTAAAGTCTCCATGAAATATATTTTGATAGTGTATTTATTTGAACTTGTAGGAGTTAATATTATTTTCTAAAACCTTGGTCAAAGCTAGCAAAGTTTGACTTAGGACAAAACCAAAGTCAACTATAATTTGGAATGGGGGAGTATATGATCTATTTTGTTCTTGTGTTTACAATCCCTTGCATCTAAGGCTCCCTTTGGTACTGTGGTGATGTTTATTGGACTATGCTGTGGTTATATAAACATAAGGATCTATGGTTTACTTTTTATTTATTAATTCTAACTATCTACAGTTTACTTTTATTTATCAATTCTGACTAGATTCGGCAGGGCTACATAGTAATGGAAACTCACCTATCATATATTTGTGCTTCTGTGGCATTTTGGTGCCAGTTTGTTTTTTCTTAATTATGTTCTTGTTTTTGCAAAACAAAATTCCAGATTGGGGACCAAGTATGTGTAAAGAGGTCTGTTGCAGAGCCCAGATATGCATGGGGTGGTGAGACTCATCACAGTGTTGGGAAAATAATTGACATCGAGAGTGATGGTATGCTCATCATTGATATTCCTAATCGGGCTGCAGCATGGCAGGCAGATCCATCGGACATGGAAAAGATTGAGAACTTTAAGGTATAAACTTCTTTATATTTGTGTTAATGCTTTTTTCGATTTTCTTTGGATCCTTATCTTTCATTTCTATTTGTAGGTTGGCGATTGGATTAGAGTCAAAGCAACAGTTCCTTCACCCAAATATGGATGGGAGGATGTGACTCGTAATAGTATTGGGATAGTTCATAGTCTACAAGATGATGGGGATGTTGGTGTTGCTTTCTGCTTCAGAAGCAAGCTTTTTCTTTGCTCAGTTGCAGATATCGAGAAGGCACAGCCATTTGAAGTAGGGGGAAAAGGTTCATGTGTCACCTTCCATATCTGAGCCACGCCTGGGATGGTTAAATGAAACTGCAGCTACTATTGGAGCCATATCAAGGATTGACATGGATGGGACTTTAAATATCAAGGTTTCTGGCCGAAAAAGCTTGTGGAAGGTTGCTCCTGGTGACGCTGAGAGGCTTTCAGCTTTTGAGGTTGGAGATTGGGTCCGCCCGAAACCAAGTATTGGGAGCAGGCCTACTTATGACTGGAATAGTGTCGGGAGAGTAAGCATTGCAGTAGTCCATAGCATTCAGGACTCTGGTTACTTAGAGTTGGCTGGTTGTTTCAGGAATGGGAAATGGTTAACCCATAATACAGACATTGAGAAAGTGCAGACCTTAAAAATTGGTCAGCATGTTCGGTTCCGTGCTGGAATTTCAGAGCCTAGATGGGGATGGAGAGATGCCAACCCTGATTCTAGAGGCATCATCGCTGGTGTTCATGCTGATGGAGAAGTAAGGGTTGCCTTCTTCGGTGTGCCTGGTTTGTGGAGAGGCGATCCTGCAGATTTTGAAATTGAGAATATCTTTGGGGTTGGAGAGTGGGTTAGGCTGAGGAACGATGTGGATCAATGGAGATCGCTCAAGCCTGGTAGCATTGGTGTGGTGCATGGGGTGGGATATCAGGGTGATGCTTGGGATGGAACCATTCATGTAAAGCTTTTTGTGGTGAGCAGGAAAGGTGGATTGGGCCTTCTAGCCAGCTTGAAGGAGTTAGCAAGTTTGTTGTTGGGCAGCGTGTTCGAATCAGAGGCTGTATCCGCCAGCCAAGATTTGGTTGGTCTAATCATAGTCATTCAAGTATAGGGACAATCTCGTCTATTGACGCAGATGGTAAACTGAGGATTCATACACCAGCTGGTGCCAGGGCTTGGTTGATAGACCCGCAGAGGTAGAAAAAGTGGAGGAGGAGGAGGAAGTCTGTGTTGGGGATTGGGTGAAGGTTAAGGACTCCGTTGGAACGCCAGTGTATCAATGGGGTGATGTGAACCACAACAGCATAGGGGTGGTCCACCGGGCTGATGATGGAGAGCTCTGGATTGCTTTCTGCTTCTGTGAGAGACTATGGTTATGTAAAGCATGGGAGGTGGAAAAGGTGAGGCCCTTCAGACAAGGCGACAAAGTACGGATACGACCTGGTCTTATATCCCCCAGATGGGGTTGGGGGATGGAGACCTACGCGAGCAAAGGAGAGGTTGTAGGTGTGGATGCAAATGGAAAGCTGAGGATAAAGTTTCGGTGGAGGGATAGACTTTGGATTGGAGACCCTGCTGATATTGTTCTTGATGATGCCCACTTATTGGAGGCTTCTAATGGCTTTTGACCTTTTTGTTCATAGGCTTGTGGTATTCTTTTGACCCCATACTTGATTGCTTGCACCCATCCATTTTGCAGCGTTTCAAAATTAGCAAAATCTCAACCTGCAGTGGGCTTGCAAGTTGCACATAGCTATCACCGCATAGGAATGGCAGGGTGTATTTCATGTTGATAACCGGGGAATGAGAAGACAGCGATAGTGAAATAGAGTTGATAACCACCACCTAGTTTTTTTTCTTTTGGTTTACATGTATAATTATGCCGCCTGACACCTTTTGGGTTTCAGTGTATCATATACCAGTGTACAGGTTCGGACCTGAACATTAATTTAATTGATAGTGGTCTTGTATGTTTACTTGATTGGCGGATTTGCTGACCTGGTGTGCACTAAGTGGCTGAGGGTACTAGCGTACAGTGTCTTCCTCTCAGAACAAAACTATATCCCTACAAGAGTACCATGAGCCAAGCAGCCCTGAAATCATATACTTGTAACTTCCTGCACTTGTTGCACAGAAAGAGTGCCTTCAGTTTCTTGCAGATCCTCCATAGTTATAGTACCTTCAGTTGGTTGCAGATCCTCCATTTCTGTTAATATCAAGGGAGAGCTTCAACTTATGATAAATTTATTGGTCAGAGGAGTATGGGTATCTTGGTTTATCGAATCTTTCCTCAGGTTTAGTATTAGAAGTTGTTTTTTGAACAATGTTTGGGTCGAACATTGGAAATATAAATCATCAATAACTTTAGTCATTGAGTTTGTAAATGTAAAAATTATATGAATATATTTGTCTTAAAAAATATTTTGATAAAAATATACATATATTATATTTTATAATAACAAGAATTAAAATTTTGTTTTGGAGGCCGTTGTTCTAAACGACTTACAGTCTCAAATAGGAGGGAGTATATTTATATCGACAATGATCTCTCTCATTGGAAAGTTGAAAGTTGGTTATTTTAGGTATTAGGTTTAATTAAGTGTCAACTTATCGAGCAACTCCAACAGTTTGCCCGATTTTGTGGTTTGAATGATTGCCTTGCCCTTGTTTCCCAACTCTGGATTGATTGTGATTTTGGTTTTGTGAATAAGAAAAGTGTCCTAGAAACTCGTGAGACTACGGCTAAATATAGTGTTCAACAAAGGCCATATAAGCGCCATGCATGCCAAATGCTAAAGCTCCCAACATTTAAAAATATCGCGTGCAATTGCCAAACTCACTCAAATGTCAAATTGATTTGCCAAACCTGTTGAGCATCATTTTAGAGCTTTTTGGCAAAAAAAAATACAAATGTCAAACTCATTTGCATAAGCGTTGGAGATGCTCGGGGCTCTACAAAAAGCCAAAAACGGAGACATTTAAAAGGCATTTGATTTACGGCAATGCCCATAGTCTACTATAATTGGATTCTCAAATTATTTCAGGTCTACCCAAAATAATATCACCCGAGAGGTCCAAGTTTGGTACCCTCACTAAACATCTACATGAGATCGGATGGGTGAGAGAGTTTCTCACATGTGTCTTACACCCTCACACTCCCTAGCACGCCCACGCTTGTCACTACACAAACACTTGTCGTTCCACCAGCGTTCGAATCAAAAAAAAAACATTGAAGAAAAAAAAAAAACACTACTAGGTGTAGCTCCGCAGCCTGGAGGATCGAGGGCGCCGCGGAAGGTGCTTCAAGCTGCCTCTCCTACTCGACCGGAAGTTGAGACACATCGGTTGCCGCGGCGTTTACTGCATTGTGATGGCTTGTTCCACCCAGCGGGGAGTGCAAGCGGCGGTGCCGAGGTGGCCGTCGGGCGGATGGTCGGCTGGCGGCTTCGACCTCGGCCTCGTGACCTCGCTCGCCTTCCGCTCGGTCGGCCCCCCAACTAGTTTTGGCGACTCCTCGAGTATGCCTTCGACCGGTGCTGAAGGTTGGCGGCTCGGCTCCGTCTCTCGACATGGGTGGACCATATGTTAGAGGAGCTTGCCGCCCATTAGTGTTGACAACAGCACCATCGGCTATATGTTCCCACCACCGAGCCAACTCTCGGAGGTTGATGTGTCCCTGGTGATTACCCCTTCCCGGCTGTTGAGCCTGTCTTGGCCACACCCTTGGAGGAAGACGACGGGATGTAGAAGACGCTAGTGGATGCGGAGAGACGGAGGACATCCCCTTCCCCAGCTGTTGAGCTGTCTTGGCCACACCCTTGGAGGAAGATGACAAGGATGTAGAAGACGCTAGTGGATGCACGGAGACGGAGGACATCGGTGCTTACTCTGTGCGGGGTTTGTTCAAGCTATCCCCGCCCCAATCCTCGAGAGACCGGCGTCGCCCCCTCCGTCTAGCCGGAAACACGGGAGGGTTCTTCTTGCGCCCACCCGCTGGTGCATGCCTTCCTCAGTCCCATTCGCCGATGCGTGACCTCTCCTTCATTGACGACAAGTCCGCAAAGACCGGCTCCGCATGCAGCGGCCACAACCTACATTGACATGTATGAGCTTGACCTCCCGGACGGGCGCGGTCAAGGCCATCAAAACATAAGCCGAGGTGTCTAGAGAACCATGAGCTTTCCATGTTACTTGCGGGCATGGCAGCTGGGTCGGGAGATGTGGACATGGAGGTCGCTTAGTTTGTAATTGTAGCTGTAGATAGAGCAAAGCAGTTCTATGACTTTTAGGTTGCTAATTGTTGTCATTAATGTCGTGAGGTAATCAGCTTTGTACTAAGCCCCAAGTTAGCCAAGGCTGGGTTGGGGTGACATTCTTCAGCGCTGCCATTGTTGTAAGCTACTTCCTTTCTTATTATCAATCAAAGCCGCTTGCCGGATCTTAAAAAAATAGGACTCGCAAACGACGATGGTCACACGCTTTTTGAGTCTGCCACCACAGAAGGACCCTTGCCCATCGAGTCTGCCGCTGATCAGCCGAGTCTGTCACCGACGGGTAGAGGACTTGCTGCGGTCGTACCTACGAGCAGGGACGAGGGCTAGTGGGGCTACCCGCCCCCTTCCGCCATGATTTCCATGGAGCCCGGGCTAAGTCCCCGCTACCATCATGAGGAAGAAGAAGAAGGAAAAGAGGGGCCGGAGGAAGAGAGAAACCAGCCCCTAACACCATTCTTGGCTTCGTCACTGCCTACGGGATTTAATCCCTAGTCTGGTGGTGTACCTGTGCTCTCGTGTGGATCGCGGTGCCAAACTCGCTGGAGTCGGCTCGATACGCTGCACGTACGATCGCCGCCGCCAAGTAGTGGTTGTGCACCGTCTACTTCGTTCACTCCACGTGGATACTTCGCCTACGCCCAGATGGGCGGGCCAGGATGGAGCACAGGCCACAACCCGCGGGTGACTGCCGCGATCGCGGCGATCTCATCACGACGACCGCAGGCCTGGTAGGGGTGTCCGTCGCCTACACCCAAATAGACGGCCACGAGTGAGCACATCTCCGAGACCAAGAACGACCTCCATCACAATTTTCGTCACCACGTGACACCACCACACATCCCAGCAGGAGACTCTTCCGGTCCAGGTCTGTTCACGTACGCACGTATAGGTGCTAACTCACCATGCTCTGAAGCCTTGCTCCCTCTGCCCAGCGCGCTCATCTAGTGGATGACTATCCACACAACACGTAGCTTGTTCCATTCATCATTTATTATTTTTGTATCCGAGTATTTGTGTTGCCAATTTATCTACATTTTAGCCTAAACAGGAATACGCTTGTCAAGGTCGCGTTCTGTGAGTAAAAGAAAACTACATATTAATTTGAAACAATGACTTAATTAAATAGTTACATATCTATGTATGTTTTATTCTTCTTATATATTGAAATCTAAAGGATAATCATGACATTTTTTGTAATATAAGCTCGAGACATTATAGTCAACTTAGATATGAGAAACAAAACTCATATAAGAAGTGAAACTCATAATAATTGGTTTTTGCATTTATATTGAAAAGCTTAACGAACACCCATGGGCCTTAACCCGAGGTTACAGGTTTACAATATAAAAGCACTCAAAAGTGCTGCACCAACCGACTCACATTCTACCATACCTCTACCTCAAAAGCATACTACACCAAACTCAAAAGATAACTCGACCGAGTTTGCGTCACAAAGGCACGCCCCACAGAAACTTAACAACCTACTCTGCGGCACGAAGGCACGCAACATAAAAACTCCTACTTTGCGGCACGATGGCACGCACCACAGCACATCAAGTACCCAACATGGTCCTCGAGATTTACATACTATCAGACAATGGGCAGTAAAAGAACTCCTCATGGAGCATTTGCCGACAGCAACTGAAGCATTTCTTCTGCCACCAGTTCCATCTTGGTCTTCAGGACATAATAATTGGTTTGACATAATCTTTGCTCCTTTACCCAGTCGGTCATCAGCTATTTTCATTGATTCACATATCCTCTAAGGCCAAGAATTGCTTTTGGCACTTGCAGAATTGTTGAAAAATTGATTCACCGATAACTTGCTAACTTTCAAATCAGGATGCTAGTGCAACAAAAGCATTCTAGTAGTATCTAGTATCTCAGCCACAGACCATTATTTTGGCTAAATCCACGGTGCTACCCTCTTTCGCAGCTTCACTTTCAATCACCGTCTCATCTTCGTTTTTGATTCTGTCACATCCATTCAAGATCCCTGCACCAACAATTTCTTGCACAACACCTCCCTGCTCTTCTCGCCTACATTTTCTTAAGCGCCAACGATAGTGCTACCAGCTTGGACATTCAGAGATGATGAACTTCTAAACTTGTTCGGCTCGGTGAGATTAGGATTGAAAGCCTGAAAACAGGATATTACAATGACATTTTTTTCAACCGAGCTCTCAAATGTATATATATATAGGAAAAATGTGAATGAATTTGTATCGAACTTACCTTGGTTTTTCCCCAATCTGAGCTGGTGTTCCAACCAAATTATTTTGTTTTCAATTGGTTTCCTGATTCTAACTCTTGGCCTGGCTGGCTGTCTCCTCTGTGACAGCACCTCCACCGTCGTAGGAGCCACACCCCCCCGTGCGCCGTACTGCCGCCGCTGGCTTTCCGGCCAACTGCCGCTCGGCCAAGACGCTACCCCTGCCCACGCAGAGCCTCCTCTAGACCAGCACGTTGTCCGCCGCATTAATTCGCCGCCGGCGGCAACCTCCGTTCTTCCTTGCCTGGAGCTCATCGTCCCTGTTGAGGTCGCGGCTCCGTTCCTGCCTTGGATGAGAGGAGCGGCAACCTCGTCCCCTGCGAAAAGACATGAGGAGGAGTAGCGCTGAATGACGTGGTGCGGCGTCACGGGGCATGAGCGACGGCGGCGCCGAACAAAGCATGGATTGTGGCGCAGGAGACAAAACCATGCGGCGCGGCTTGCGGCGGCGGCGTGAGGCAAATGTGGTGAGCGAGTGGGCCGGATCCAAGCGAGTGGATGGGCCATGTTAAATGGGTTGGACAACGGAAGGTAGAAAAAGAAAGCCGGGCAAGCGGTCGTATTTGAGCCCACCGTTCAGGGGCTGGATCCTATAGATACGACTCGTACATACGCTGGGCAGACCAGCATACGTACATACGCTGGACAGACCGACTCGTGCCTTATGCTGGGCAGGCGGAAAAAGGCAGAAAAGAGGGTGGGCGCATTTTACTGCCTGCTTTTATTTTTAGCCTATATAAATGATCCAGGAGTTGATCCTGCGATACTGGGTAACACAGTATGCAGCTAAGAGATACACACGAAATGCACTAAAGCAATATCATCAACATCTCAAGCATGATTCCAGACTGTATATATAGCACTGGTTGTGTGCTTATTTATTTCCGATACATGTGCAAACGCACTATGCTGGGTCAGTCAGCAACAGAATCATCGAGAGCTCGATATGCGGGAACAAAGGGAAGGCGAGTGGGGCGGCGTAGTCACCAAACATCACGTACCGAGAAAGGAGGAAAGGCCGAATCCAAGAAAAATGAGCGCTTCGACGTTTTGGCTACACCAAGTTACAAATTTATGTTTTGAAATCTGCGTGATCGATGCTATTTGTGAATTCAAACCAGACGTTAGTATGTCCAACCAAAAATATTGCGAGGTACTAATCATTCGGAGATGTAGCAAAACTCATTAATATCATATTCCAACAAAGGAAAACATCCAGCCACCTACACGCCCGAGGGATCTAGCAGCCATGGTGGTATTGGCACTCACGACCACAATAGGCAATGCACTATCCATGGCGAAGAGTAGCTCATGAGCATTTATGTATTTATCTGCGAATGAATGAGACTTTATTTTAGTAATTTCTCTGTAATAATCGTATGTCTGGATGATCTACATAGCGCGCGATGGGCGGAGGGTAAGCGTGTGTAACAACGAAAGAGAAAAGCTGAGATGACCCGATGAGCAAGAGGCGATAGAAGGAGGAAACCATCGCGTACCAACATCCAATATATCGAGCGCAATGCGAGTAAATGACTTCCGATCCTGAGCCCAATATATGCAGTTTCGCATCCAAACAACACTGGTGATCTTGATTGAATATGTCTCTTAATGGCGTCCCCTCTCGGCCCTCCCACAGCCACCTCCCGACCCCCTCCTCCGTTGATCCTCGTGCGCGGTGACCCAACTCCGGTGATCTCTGGTCCTACCCCACGATCCTCATCGAAGATGGTGTCCTCGGCTAGTGGCCTCA
>JADLZK010005974.1:0-76857 GCA_015847255.1 Hyparrhenia diplandra
GAGTGAAATTACAAATGATCCGGTTTGGTTTGGTTTGGTTAGCTAAGGTGAAGTAGTGGGTTGGGTTGGTTTGGACAGACAACTTATACCTTTGGTTTGATTTGGATTCGGTTTGGATTCCAAACCATTAGCAGGCTGACGCGTGGACAGAACATGGGGGGCGTGTTATACGCCACCACCCTGGAGGTGGGCCGGCCCAGCAAAGGCCCGCCCCGGCGCTCTGTTCATCTTCCTCGTCTTCGTGCCAGTCGTCGTCCTCGTCAAGCCCCCGCCGCGGCACCCTAGGGTTCACCGCGGCCCTAGCTCGCCGGAGCTCCGGCGAACTCTTGGGCGCCGCGGCGGCCGCCTTCTTCCGCTTCCCATCTCTTCTTCTTCCCCTCCGGCGGACCCAAACCCTATCTTCATTTTCCGAGCACCAAATCCGGTCATGACGCCTCCGCCCCGACCTGGCCCAACCATCCCGACCATGGCCAACCGCACCACGGGGTGGTCGGCACCGAAGATCGGCCGGAACATCGGGGCTGGCTGCCTCGAATGTGCTAATGGCGACACCGCCCTCGTTAGGTGGTAGACACCGGAGGACAACATAAAATCTACGTTGGTCGGATTATAGGCATTGAAATATACGTAAGATGCATAGCCAAACATGCCAATTCCGATCTGTACCTGTCTTGTTTTATCTTGATATCCATAATCCATCTACGTTGGTCGGAGTATCAATTCTTCACGGATGGTTTCAAAAAAAAAAAAAAATCTTCACGGATGTTGTAATCATAAGTTCGAGCACCTGGCATGCCGGACAGTTGGCCACGCGCAGCCATGCGCCCGTGATCCGTCCGTGCGTTTTGCACCCACCGGCACGTGGCGAGCAGAGACGCTGCACGGCCAGAACTCGCCCGTTGCCAGTTGCCACTTGCCACCTGCCGCCGCCTGCACTGCGTCTGCGGTCTGCCGGCCCCCGGCCGCTCTGTGTGCACGCCACCTCCGGTGCCCGTCCAACCTCCAACCCGCTTGCACGTTTTTGCTCGGGCTCACGATTCAGCTCCTCGGCCCTTAAACAACAACAACAACCGAGCGGCCCACGATCGAAAAAAAACTGAGCGGCCCATAAAAGGCCTAATAACTGATCAGAGGCCCGATGTGCGACGCCCTTCCTCCACGCGACTCGGCCCTAGACCTCGACTCGTTCGTTCCTATTATCACAATCGCACCGATACAACCGGGACGGGGATCGAAAACAAGAAAGAAATCAGAACTTCGTCTAGCTCGCTAAAGCTCATGGCGAGAACACAAAAGCAGAAGGAAAATCCAAACGGAGAAGAATAGGTCCATCTACCTTATCCGTCTTATTATTGGGCCTTTTTTCCATCTCGTGGAAATAGGATCCAAGTTGACACGTACGCTGACCTTTTTCTACGGGCATTGCTTTCGGTACAATGGGCTCTGCACCAATCGCATGGAAACAGGATCCAGAACTATTTTTGGAATATGTTTAAAGTTTCATTAGACATAGCATGTATTGTTTTCTATAATTTGATAGGATTATTATTATTATGACAATCTTAGAACATGCTGGTCTCACCAAGATTGAAGGCGCAACCGATGGGTCACGAAAAAGTATCATTTCTCACAGTTTTTTTGTTTCAAATTTTCACCTTAGACATTGACTTAGCTTTTTAAAAATATTTTTCACTTGCATATCACTGTGTCACTAGGTCCGATGCATATGCAAAGTTAGCTCAAATCTAGTGTCCCTACATAATAGTTTTGCATCGCTCTTAATAGGCTACTCTATCGTGAACCTGACCATCTACTATACTACATATCGGTAAAAAAAAAAAAAAAAAAAAAAAAAAAAAAAATCGGTCTTGTTTCATCTCCTATCTTCATGTCTCCGAGTGTGAGCTTGCTCCATAGGGTGTGATCATCGTCTCCATCTTCTCCTAGCTTGATCACCACTCCTCATGTGAACCTAGCTCAATTACAAGATAATTGAAAGGGTTAGCCCACTAGTTATTACTTAATTACTACAATTAGAACTAAGGTTTTTAAGGTTGTGGCAAGGAAACTTAGTCTATTTCGTGTGGAATCCTTGGTTGTTTTAGTCCAACATGTTCTTGCTCCATTTGATCCATGTGTTATCGCAGAAATATAATTCTTCGTACAAAGTTGCTTGAAGCATGCCTGTTATTTTGGGCTCTAGGCAGTGCACCACAAAGTGTTGCTACTAGCTTTGTCACCACTTTTATAGCCCAATATGACCTTTTGGTTTGGGTACGACTATATGGAACCAAACGTGCATCAGGTCTTTACTCCCATTTGTCCTCGTTCTAGTTCGGCATAACAAGACTCATGTCACTTCGCAGGTTGAAATTTGCCCTTATGGGTCTATGTCCTAATGTGCATCATCAATGGATGCAAATGAGGATGCGTGCATAGGATAAAATACTCTCTCTCACACATCCCCATAAGCATCCGATGTTGCATGCACATGGGGGCATATGTCCTTAAAAACAAGTATAATAATTGCTACCACTACCATTTCTGCTTATTGCTGGCCTACCCAGATGCAATCAAGGGCATGCCAATCGAAGTGGGAACCGACTAACAATATAAGCCTCACTCACAAAAACTCATGTATTTCTTAGTGTCACGGTATTTTGAGCCAAATCGGTCAAGCTTGCGTGTCGGAAGCTTCGTGTCACACTAAGAATAGTTTGCTGAAACTTTTGCTTGAAGTTGCCCTTGATGAGCTTGCCAAGGGATTCATTATTGTGAGCCAACCAAGACAAACTTGTTCGATTGGCAGGTGATGTAAAAAAGAAATCAATAATATAATAGGGGGTGTTTGGTTTTAAGGACTTTTTCATGTTGGGGCTAAAAAAAGTCTCTAAAAAACTAAACAGGAGAGACTTTTTTAGGATTTTTCCCTAAAAGTCCCTAAAAACTCCTCTTAACATTTGTTTTCAAAAGTCTGAGACTAAAAAGTAATGGACTTTTGAACCAAACTGGAGTGTAAGATAAACAGTGATTGTTGTCCCTCTCTCAAAGTCTCGTCCTCGATCTCCTCTGTTGTTTCTCTACTCTTTTCCTCGGCATTTGTTTTTTTTTTTTTGTTCATTCACTTTCCCTATAGGTTAAAAAAAAGGAAAAAAACAGTAACCAACTGTAACTATTAGCCTTGCTCTAAGGAAAACAACAGTAGCTTTTGTTGTGTCAAAATCGTCTCCCCCGCCCCCCTCTTTTTTTGCAATGTAATGTTTGGTCCTCATCACTTGTTTCACCATGCTTTGATAGATTATATTGTCTCATAGATTCTATAATTAAATTAATCATTTTGTATCAACGAATTTCTTCTTTTTTTTTGACGGAAGAATGATAGCTATATACATCAAGATATTACAAGCACTCTACACTACAAAAAGTACCCACATTGTGAATAGCACAACTCAAAACCTAACTTGTCGGATGCTTTGCGGTGATGATGACTGCATAGGAAAACACTTGGCAAATCTAAAAGGCGGCACGAGAACAAAAGTTTAACGAACGACGACCAACATTTATGCGGATTTGATTTGAAAATTATTCTCCCTAGTCCTTTATTATGGCTAGGGCATGACATCTGGTGTGCATACGGGCATACTCCCTTCGTCTCAAAATGCGTGTCACTTGTACTTCCCTAAAAACAATTTTAACAAATTATATTAAAAAATATTAATATTTATGATACCTAATTAGTATCATTGGAAATATCTACGAATCTAGTTTTTAATAAAATTATTTGGAGATACAAATATTGCACGTACCTTTTACAAATCGAGTTAAACTTGTGGCACGAAAAAAAACCGAAAACGACACAACATTTGGGACTGGTGGGATTACGATCATATCGAGCTGTTAACTTTTTTTTTTTGAGTCACTGAGCAACTAATCGCATTTGTGTTCCCTTGACTCTGGTTAATCAAGCGTATCTCTGCTTTCAGCTTGCATTGTGACTTGGGAGAAACATATTATTACTCTTTCGATGTTTCTATTCCAAATTATACGTTATTATTCTATATTATTTAGACAAACAAAGCATTCAAAGTTGGCATCACTTTGTAAAAAAATAAAAAAGTTTGATGTAATAGCAACTTGCCCCGGCGATAACTCCACTTTCCGTAGTTTCACGGCATCGCAACTTGCCCCAAGGAGTACAAATGTATAATGACGACACGCGAAAAACCAATCGGTCCTAATCTCAGGGGCATAGTATTTTCGATAGCAAGAAAGCGGAAAATGTCTAGCATGGCGTCCCGCCCGTCGGTCGCCGTCACGGGCTCGGAAACGGGTTGTCCAAAAGCGATGCCCCATCGCCGGCAGCGCGCGCGCGCAAGCGATCTCCCCTCTTTCCGCAGGGCAGCGGCGGACCCACCCTCACCGCATCAACGGAACCTACCAACCACCCCGTGCCCCGACCCCCATCCGCTCGTCTTCCAGCTTACGCCCCGTCCCCGTCCCGCGCCGTGGAAGCTGTATCACCCGTCGACGTCGTCTTCGCTTCGAAACCCCGCAAAACCTCGCGGGAAAAAACCACCTGCTGCACGCCCGCACGCGCCTCCTCGCTCTCCTTCCCCATGGCGCCTCCCCTCACCCAACCCTTTGCTTCCATTCTTTCCATCCACCCGCCGACGCGACGCCGACGCCGCAACTCCACCCACCGCCTGCCAGCGCCACCTCACCGCACCGCACCGCACCGCACCGCCTGCATCACCCCGCGAGCGACCATGGGCTGCCGCTATATCACCACGCCTCCAACCTCCGGCACGCTTAAGCCTCTCTCTCCATTCTCTCACCCCGATCCCCCAACTAGCACACTCGCGGATCCCCGAGGCCGCGCGTCGGGGTGAGGAGGCGGAGGAGCCATGATGGAGTCGGCGGCGGCCCAGGCCTGCGCGGCGTGTGGGGACGACGCGCGCGCCGCCTGCCGTGCGTGCAGCTACGCGCTCTGCAGGGCGTGCCTCGACGAGGACGCCGCCGAGGGCCGCACCACATGCGCGCGCTGCGGCGGGGACTACGCCGCGATCGACCCAGGTCCGTCGCTCAGAATCATATTATTATTATTTTTTTTTTTGCCGGATCTCGGGAGGCAATGCTAACGTGTATGTGACCGCTCTCTGTTTCAGCGCACGGCAACGAGGGAGCCGAGGAGGTCGAGAACCACCACGCAACCGGTGGCCTGCGTGAGAGGGTCACCATGGGCGGCCACCTCACTGATCGCCAGGTGTTTTTCCCCTCTCTGCTTGTTCGGTTCTGTGTCACACTAACACTGCAATCAATATCTCTAGAGAACTCCTGTCCTTTTAATTTTACATTGTGGGATTAACTGAGTTTTGCTGGAACAGGATGAAGTTAGCCATGGCAGGACCATGAGCAGCTTGTCAGGAATTGGTAGTGGTAAGAATACTTGTAGTCTACGTCCTGCTTCGTTTGCTTCTGATGCTGTAGGGTACTGAAATTTCAACCCTTACTATGAATTTGCAGAATTGAATGATGAATCTGGCAAGCCCATCTGGAAGAACAGGGTGGAGAGTTGGAAGGAAAAGAAGAATGAGAAGAAAGCCTCAGCCAAAAAGGCTGCAGCAAAAGCACAGGCTCCACCTGTCGAAGAGCAGATCATGGATGAAAAGGAGTAAGGATCAAGCGTCCGTTTATAGATCTTTTTTTTATGACTAGTTGAGGATCTATCCTTCATGCATAGATTGATACTATAAATGAAATTGTGATTGTTAAATGATGCTTGATTAGATGAATCTGACAATGCTCCTAGCTGATCATTGCTCTGTTATAATCATCAATGTTGAGGTTATCTCACTTAACAAGTTAACATCAAAGTTAGTTTTATCTTATTAGCTCCCAACAGTTGTGCAAGAAAATTTAGCTTGCTCTGTCTCGTGTAGTTACTATCTCGAGTAGCCTGGTCTATTGACAATTACGTATGTATAGGACCACTTGCATTTCTCAAGATCTGGTTTTATGTTCAATCTAGCACAAATGAACTCTGTTCTAGTTCTAGCCTATTTCGCAATATTTTCAACTCTGCATCTAATTGCTGATAAGATGCCTGAAAGGTATCACTCCTACCATTTCTTGGTTTATATATAGGTCTGATTCATGTTGTAACGACAAACAACTTTGCAGTTTGACAGATGCATATGAGCCACTCTCCCGGATCATCCCAATATCAAAGAACAAGCTCACACCTTACAGAGCAGTCATCATTATGCGGTTAATAGTTCTTGGGCTCTTCTTTCACTACCGTATCACCCACCCTGTTAACAGTGCCTTGGGTCTCTGGATGACATCAGTAATATGTGAGATCTGGTTTGGTTTCTCCTGGATCTTGGATCAATTCCCCAAATGGTATCCTATCAATCGAGAGACTTACGTTGATAGACTGATTGCACGGTATGTTTGCTAGAGCCTATTTGCACATAAGAAGATTATATATATGCATCAGCAATCATGAATATCTGATAAGCCTCGTCTCATGTTTGTTACAGATACGGAGATGGTGAAGAGTCTGGTTTGGCACCTGTAGATTTCTTTGTCAGTACAGTGGATCCATTGAAAGAGCCTCCACTAATCACTGCAAATACTGTGCTGTCAATTCTTGCTGTGGACTATCCTGTTGAGAAGATCTCATGCTACGTATCTGATGATGGTGCTGCTATGCTCACATTTGAATCACTCGCAGAGACTGCCGAATTTGCTAGAAAGTGGGTGCCATTTTGCAAGAAGTACGCCATTGAGCCACGGGCTCCTGAATTCTACTTCTCACAGAAAATTGACTACTTGAAGGACAAGATACACCCATCTTTTGTCAAGGAGCGTAGGGCTATGAAGGTAGATCTTGATTTCACAATTGAACAACATTCATTACTTTTAATGCCTATGCCTTTTGTTTTTATACAAACAATGTTATGTACTTCTGTTTACACAGAGGGACTATGAAGAGTACAAGGTGAGGGTAAATGCTTTGGTAGCCAAGGCTCAGAAGACACCTGAGGAAGGCTGGATCATGCAAGACGGTACACCATGGCCTGGGAACAATTCTCGTGACCACCCTGGCATGATCCAGGTAGTTTCCCTTTTACTAGTGAAATATCAGCATGTGAGATTTGTGGTCATACTGGGCTACTTTTTAACAGTTATTGCACGGTGGTACTTTACTTCTAGTATAGAACTGGTTACTGAAATTTATAATATGAGCAGTTGTTTTTAAGGATATAATCAAGTTCTAAATATTTCTTGAATCTTGGTCAATACTGAACTTGCATGCCGTCCCTCACGAAATAAATTAATATAAACGATAATAACAGCAACATCCTTAGTCAGTTGTTGTTCCACTTGAACTTGCAAATATATTCTTTATGCTATGGTGTTAGTCATTTAAAGTGCTTTTGTATTTTGTTCCCCCAGAATTTGGTTTGGGGGCTGGACAACTGCTGTACATAGACTCTATTTCTTATCTTAATTGAGAGGCAGAGCTCCTGCCATTTTACTTTCAAAAAGCTATGGTGTTAGTTCAATGGATCATTATCTGTCTGCTTGTGTGATGTGTCTCATTGTGCAGGGTACTAATACTCAAAACACTCTAACTGAAATTTAAATTTTATCGATCCACTGCAAATTACAGTTCAGAATTGAAGTTATGATTCTGTGGAACCAACATTTCACATCTACGGTGTTCTTTTTTCTAGACTCTACTAAGATGCTCCATTTTCCTGACTCTACTATGATGTGTGTTGATCCTTGCTATAGTGTCTACAGCCTTTTGTGTGAAGCTTACTCTTACCATACCCTGGCTTTTGGCGACAGGTTTTCCTTGGTGAGACTGGTGCACGGGACTTTGATGGAAATGAACTTCCTCGGTTAGTGTATGTGTCAAGAGAGAAAAGACCAGGCTACCAACACCACAAGAAGGCAGGGGCTATGAATGCTCTGGTACAACATTCTTCAGTGCTATAATTGCAGTATGGTTCATTATATGTCAAGATTGTTTGAACTTGAGCTCAATCTGAAACTTTCTAATTTGGCAGGTTCGAGTGTCCGCTGTTCTGACAAATGCTCCTTACATTCTTAATCTTGACTGTGATCACTATGTTAACAACAGCAAAGCCGTTTCGTGAAGCAATGTGCTTCATGATGGATCCTACTGTTGGCAGAGATGTCTGCTATGTACAATTCCCCCAGAGGTTCGATGGCATTGATCGCAGTGATCGATATGCCAATAGGAACGTTGTGTTCTTTGATGTAAGTGCTTTAGTTGGTGACATCGTGTTTCATCTTATTTACCTTCACACAACTTATATGTCCATTCTTACATTGAATAGGTTAATATGAAAGGACTTGATGGCCTCCAAGGTCCAGTTTATGTGGGAACTGGTTGTTGTTTCTATAGGCAGGCACTTTATGGTTATGGACCTCCATCTCTGCCTGCACTTCCGAAGTCTTCAGTTTGTTCGTGGTGTTGCTGCTGCTGTCCCAAGAAAAAGGTTGAAAGAAGTGAGAGGGAAATCAACAGAGACTCCCGGCGAGAAGACCTTGAGTCTGCCATTTTTAATCTTCGCGAAATTGATAGTAAGTGCACGTATCTGGTCTGTCAGAAGTTCTAACCTGAAATAAAAATAGCATGTTCTGCTATCAAAAAATAAAATAAAAAAAGCATGTTCATTACAGTATGGTTGTTTATGCAGACTACGATGAGTATGAGAGGTCCATGCTGATCTCTCAGATGAGCTTCGAGAAGTCTTTTGGGCTGTCATCAGTCTTTATTGAATCAACTCTTATGGAGAATGGGGGTGTCCCTGAATCTGCAAACCCAGCTACCCTAATTAAAGAAGCCATTCATGTCATTAGCTGCGGATATGAAGAGAAAACTGAATGGGGAAAAGAGGTGTGCACGTCCTCCATGATCTCCCTATAACGTCAGATACATGCCTTGAATATACCAGATACTTTTGCCCTGTTCGTGAGGCCTGACTTCTTGTTTCGTTTTTTTTTAATAAAACATCTTTCAGATTGGCTGGATCTATGGTTCAGTTACAGAGGATATTCTGACTGGGTTTAAGATGCACTGCCGTGGCTGGAGATCCATCTATTGCATGCCGGTGAGACCTGCATTCAAGGGATCAGCCCCTATCAATCTTTCCGATCGTCTTCACCAGGTTCTCCGGTGGGCTCTTGGTTCTGTCGAGATCTTCCTCAGTCGGCACTGCCCGCTGTGGTACGGTTACGGTGGCGGCCGTCTGAAATGGCTCCAGAGGCTGTCCTACATCAACACCATCGTGTACCCCTTCACTTCTCTTCCTCTCGTTGCCTACTGTTGCCTGCCTGCCATTTGCCTGCTCACAGGAAAGTTCATTATTCCGACGGTAAGTTAGCTCTCAGCACGTACAGCTGGAACCGTATGTAATTTATGGCCACAATGCTCATTTGCCGTTCTTTTCTTTCAGCTGTCCAACATTGCAACGATATGGTTTCTTGGCCTCTTCATGTCCATCATCCTGACGAGCGTGTTGGAGCTGCGGTGGAGTGGCATCGGCATCGAGGACTGGTGGCGCAACGAGCAGTTCTGGGTCATCGGAGGCGTGTCCGCGCACCTGTTCGCCGTGTTCCAGGGTATTCTCAAGATGATTGCCGGGCTGGACACCAACTTCACGGTCACGGCCAAGGCCAGCGACGACGACGACTTCGGGGAGCTGTACGTGTTCAAGTGGACGACGGTGCTGATCCCGCCCACCAGCATCCTGGTGCTCAACATGGTGGGCGTGGTGGCTGGCTTCTCCGCCGCGCTCAACAGCGGCTACGAGTCCTGGGGCCCGCTCTTTGGCAAGGTGTTCTTCGCCATGTGGGTGATCATGCACCTGTACCCATTCCTCAAGGGTCTCATGGGCCGCCAGAACCGCACGCCCACCATCGTGGTGCTCTGGTCCGTCCTCCTCGCCTCCGTCTTCTCCCTCCTCTGGGTCAAGATCGACCCATTCGTCGGAGGAACCGAGATCGTCAACACCAACAACTGCAACACAGTCATCTGCTGAGGCACCAAGCTGGTGTCTCCTGCCGCGCGGTCCAGGTGTCTCTGGTGTTGCAAACGTGGTTGCCTGATGCGGGTTTCTTCTGTCCATCTCGCATCTGGGAGTTTGCCCCAGCAACTGGGAGGGGTGGTGTAGGTTAGTTCTATTTTGCATCCCAAGTGTTGATTGCTGTCGTCTGTATTATGAAAAGTTTTGGTGATAATGTGTTAAGCTGGCCTCAATTGTGAGAAGGCACTGTTTAAGTGTGTGTAAATCATAGGAACATGGGGAAAAAGGAACTAAGATACACTTGCCTACCAAAAGGCGAGATCATTTACATCAGTGGGGCTTGAAATTGCAGTTGTTTTAGCATGACGGCAACAGTGATGATTATGCTTACGCGAACGCAACTGAATTTTATGCACTGTTCCCCTGTGGAAATGAGATGACATTTCCTCCTCATGAAAAGCACGATTAAACGTACACTGTACGCTCTTTCAGCACCAGCTTTCGGAGTCCTTAGCTACATTTTCAGCGCCACAACCACAAGGATCAGATCTAGGCTATTTTCCGCATTCTTTTGACGAAAAAAAGGCAGCAGTGATGACGGCTAATGCGGGCACGCCGCTTCCTTCCCTTAGCAGCACCAACATGGAAACCACTACCACCTAATTGTCATGAACCGCATTTGAGACAAGAGCATACAGAGACAGATTAATCTACCTGTTTAGAAAGTGGTGCGTGACATGAGACCGTGAAATGATGCCTAGCTAGCGGACTGCAGTGATGAATGGATCCTATATTAAAAGGCCAAAATCACAAGTGCTTAGTAGTGAAATAGGAATGTGTAGGTGTGGTTCACTGCTTGCGGGCAGATTTATTAGCGGGAATTGCTGCGGTGGCGCGGCACCGTGCCACCGTGGGACGGTGGGCCAGTGGGCCTCGCATAAATGGAGTAGGGTCATGAAACCCACGAGTTGCGGAATCAATCAATCCTTCATATGATGCTCATGCCATCATGAATGTCTATTAGGACGGTGATCATTCCGGCGGCAAATCCACACCACCAAAGTGTGATCTGCTGCGTCTGCGTGCGTGTCCACTTGTTAAAGAGTTATTACAGTTACAGCACAGGAAAGTGGAGTATATACTACTACGCTGAATGAATGTATCATCATACCCCTGCTGTACATAAAACAAGTATAGGATACGCAACCTGCAGAACCTGACTTAGCGTATCTCAACACTCTCTGATCACGACCAAGCGGTGCCAGACAAGGATTCACGCTTGTCGAAAGTGGCACTCGCAAGCCGCAACTCAAAAGTCTAGTGGCCAATGCCGTAGCAGCTAGGTTTGTGGATTACTGGCACTGGGGGCGATGAGAGGGACCCCGCAACTTTCGACGACGACGCACGCACGCAGTTGTCAAAAAACGTAGCCCTGAAGGCTAAATATATAAATAGAAATCGGATAGATAGACGCTGGCAGCAGTGGCTGATCGCATGCACCCAGCTCGCAAGAGTCCAACAAGAAAGAGGCAGGAAACGCACTTGGGCGAGTGAAAACTGAAAACCACCAAACCGATGCGTGCTGCTCCCAGGCTGCTCTGTCTTTCGTTGCTCGCTACAACCCTCGACACACCCACCAAACGGCATCAAGCGGCCAGCATCTGCGACACGCAGCGATCAAATGCCAGGTAGGAGCATGAATTCTTCAGTCGAGTTCGTGAGGGTGATGCAATCATGCCGTGGTTCCAACAAGTACTACGCCCCGAACCGTGTTCGTACTTCCTTGTAGCACGGCGTGTGCCAGCTCGACAGGGACAGTGTAACATCTACTGGGACAAGCACAAGGAAGCAGTGTTACCGCGCGGTACGGACGCAGTCAGAAGCAGCATGCGCGCGCGGAGAGGCAGAGGACCCAATGTACTACTTATATTGCATATACATTCAGAGTTTTTGCCGTACTTTCTAAAAAAAACGTTCAGAGCTGACATCAGTGTAGCATCTCGGTCAGATGTAATGTACTCATACTGCATACTCCTCCGCCCAAAAAAAAGAGTATCGTTTTAGCCTTTTTAGACATCATGTGTCACACGCCAATGTGACATGGGCCAGCCAGGCCCAAGAGGGGCACCCTGCCCGGCGTGCCCGCCGCCGCCATCCTCGTTATCACTATTACTTAGGGGTTAAGTTTAGTCAAATTATGAGCTATTACTTAGGGTTTAAGTTTGGTTAAATTAGGAAGATTCTGGATTGCTTGGGAGTCAAGTTGAGTCCTCCCTATAAATATAAAGGGAGATGTATTCTTTTGAGATTAAGAAAGAAATAAATAAAATAAGGTTTAACCCTCAGCTCCTGTCTCTCCAACTCACACGCGCTAGCGCCCCGCCCGCCGACGCCGCCATGCCGTGCCCCGGCGCTGCCCTTCTTGCCCCAAGCGGCAACCTGCGTGAGGGTGAGGGCGCCACTCACGGGGCAATGGATTTGCACGTGACATCATGTTTGACTTTTCGTCTTATTCAAAAATTTAATGTATTATAAAATAAATAAATCGTTATTAAAGTATCTTTAGAGATAAAGTAGGTTATAACAGAATAAATAATATTTATACAAAAATTTTGAATAAGACGGATGGTCAAAAAGTAAGAAAAAAACCTAAAAGCGACACTTTTTTTTTAACAAAGTGAGTATACGTTCAGAGCTGTAATCTCGGTCAAGTGTAATGTACTCCTCCGTTGCTATAACTTTAACTTAATTTATAGAAAATACATTCAACATTTATACAGATGATAATTAGAAAAACTAGATTCAAATATCTTTTCAATTATACTATAACTATTAATATTTATAAATATATATTTAATTTAAGTTGTTTTTCTTGAAAAGCTTGGGGCGACAATATTTAGAGGAGGGAGTAGTCTTGATAGAGTTTCACAAGAGTTTTCGCATCAATTAGGCTAATGTGTAACCGTATTAATGATGGTAGAGATGATAATTAGAGAGTTTCATGGAGATAAAACTCTTATGCACTGTTTTCAAAATATAAATGTGTTGGAGACCGTGACATGAAACGCCATTGAGACTAAAGAATCCTTGATCATCGACTCATCTACGTTGAATCACGAGAATACCATGTACCACTAGACCTGAGCAAAACTAGCCCGCCGACCCGGCCCGGCCCGAGCCGAGCGACGGGTTTTGGCCCGCCCACGAACTAACCTTTTGGGCGGGGCCGGGCGAGAGATTTTGAAGCCCGGTAAAATATTTCTTGGCCCGAACTTCGGCCCGAAATACATTTTTAGCAATTTTGTAGTGTAAAATGTAGCGGGTAGCCCGCCCAAGCCGGGCCCGGCCCGGCCGAAAAAGCTAGGCCCGACTTGCCCGGTGAGACGTCATGGGCAGGATTTTTTGGCCCGAAATAAGCGGTTTTTTTTTGGCCCGACCGAAAAATGCTCGGTCTATGTACCACTTTCCGGCTCTCAGTTTGATTCAGCCGTAGTATACTTTCTGGTGAGTGTGAGTTATTGTGGCCTTGTCACACGTCAACGCGTGAGCCAGACCTAGGAGGGGGTGCACAGCCCTACGTGGCGCGCCGCCCCGTCCTCGTTATCGTCATTACTTAGGGTTTAAGTTTAGTCAAATTAGGAAGAGTCCGGATTACTTCGAGTCAAGTTGAGTCCTCCCTATAAATATAAAGAGATGTATCCTTTTGAGATCAAGAAAGAACTAAATAAAATAGGATTGAACCCTAAGCTTTGGTCTTCTCTCTCCCTCTCACACCGCCGCGGCGCTCGCCGCTCCTGCGCCCGACCATGCCGCGCCTCCCTTTTGCCTCGCCCCCTCCCAACGACGCTTTAGCGCTAGGTATACCTGAGCATTTTTTGGGTCGGGTTGGGTTTGGGCCGGGCAAAAAAACCCCAGCTATTTTGGGCCAAACAAATCCTGCCCATGATGTCCCACTGGGCAAGTCGGGTCTAGCTTTTTCTGGTCGGGCTTGGGCGGGCTACCCGCACATTTTACACTATAAAATAGCAAAAAATGTATTTCAGGCAGGGATCGGACCAAGAAAAATTTTACCAGGCTTCAAGATCTCTGCCCAGGCCCTGTCCAGTAAGGTTTTGTGGGCGGGCCAAAAACCATCGGGGCTCAGCCGGGCCTACGGGCGAGCTAGTTTTGCTTAGGTATAGCACTAGGGCGCCATCGACCGCCCGGGCGCTGCCCACAGCCCATGGATCTGAGGCTATGACAGACAGGTATTCAGAGCCTACTCAATCCTCAGCTCCCACCACCGCGTTCAAGATCCAATGGTCACTCCGCTGCCATCCTACCCGAAGATGATGATGGAGGCCATCTACGCGCTTGGATCCGAGAACACCACCAACAAAGCTGTGATCTCCAACCATGTCAAGGTAAAGTACGGCTCCACCCTCTCGCCCCATCACAACCTATCCTCGCAGACTACCTCGACCGCATGAAGGCCATCGGTGAGCTCGACGACCTACTCGACGATGCCTTTACTATGGGCGTCGTTGAGGACAACAACGACGGAGCACCCACGGGTGGCGCCAACCTCGACGACACGCTAGCAGCAAGGCCACAACACACGGCCACGTTGTCCGATGTGCGCGCCAACGACGTCACCTCAAGCGATGAGCATGTCTACCACGAAGCTGCAACACGCCGACCTCCTGGAGCAGCACCTAAATGGCATCGTTCTCTTCGACATCAACATGGACATCGACACCGACTCCAACGTCGGCCCACTGCTACGACCATGTACAAGCCCCCAACACTTGCTACACCATGGGACTACCTCAGGTGACAACAATGGCCACCACCATGACCCCAGCAATATCTCCTTCACCGAGCAACATCGACGAACGATCAAAGCAGTAGCGCGAGGACGCGCCGCTCGGGAAAAAAGAGGAGAGATGTCACACGTCAACGCGTGACATGGGCAAGCCAGGCCAGGAGAGGCATGCAGCCCTACGTGGCTGCCGCCGCCACCATCCTTGTTATCGTCATTACTTGGGTTTCAGTTTACTCAAATTAGAAAGAGTCTGGATTACTTGCGAGTCAAGTTGAGTTCTCCCTATAAATACAAAGGGAGATGTATCCTTTTGAGATCAATAAAGAAATAAATAAAATAGAGTTCAATCCTAAGCTTTGGCCTTCTCTCTCCCTATCATGTCATCGTTGCCCACGCGCCGCCGCCGCTCCCCTGCGCCCCAGGCATGCAGCGCCTGCGCGATGCCTCGCCACCTCCCAACGACGCTCAGCGCTAGGGTGCCATCGATCGCCCAGGCACTGCCCACGGCCCATGAATCTGGGCTGTGCTACACGAACTCTTGGGCATAATCTGCTCCTCTGAAGGGAGAAACTTCTTCTTCGATTCTTTTTTTATATATAAAATAGCTTCTCGATATACTAATTTTAGCACTTCTCATGCTTAGGGACAAAGGAAACACGAGACAAGCCACTTTTTGAGTTTTTTTTTTAACCACCTACTGGGACGTGCTACACAAATATTGTTCCAACTCCTTTATGTTTCATGCATGAAGTTGCTCTGGTTGGCCATTTGGTATAGGCTTTTTTTTTTTTTTTCAAGGTTGCCCATTTGGTATAGTTTCTCATGAAGCCGAAACTAAAGCCGGATTTGAAGCCCTACCAACCAAAGGCAGCGGCTTTGGCCCAACCGAAAACTGATAAAGACAAAAATTTTAGGGCTTTGCCTATGAAGTCACGATGGAGCAATAACACGACTAAACCCTATCAGACAAGTCGAGTCTATTTGGTTTAGCCGTGAGCAATGAAAAGATTGTCATGAGTTGTAGGCCGTCATTTTTTTAGCTATGTGATAGGGAAAAGTTACAGCTTGTTTAGTTCAAACAACTGTGAAATCTATCATTCTCTATCTTCCTTCAAATAGCTGTGAAACTATCTTTCTATTTTCTACTATTTGGAAAAACAGAAAAAATGAAACCAGAAGCAGGGTGCATGATGCTACGAAAATTGCACTATTTTTTTTTTTGCGAGGAAAAATTGCACTACATAAAAGCAACTTCTTTTAAAATAGCAGCTTAAGGTTCCACCCGTTTAATTGATGGTATGCTTTTTAGCTGTTTCTAGAAGCTAAGCCAAATACCTTACTCCCCGTCCCAAAATAAACGCAATTCTTTGACTTTTAAAAACTATGTTTGATCATTTCGTCTTATTCAAAATTCTTATGTAAATTATCAAACAAACAAAACATTATTATAAAAGCTTTAGTGATGTAATAAGTTATAACAAAAGTGATAGTATTTATAGTAAAAAGTTGAATAAGGCGAGAGGTCAAACATAATGAGTCAAAGAATTGCGTTTATTTTGGGACGGAGGGAGTATGTTTGTATCATTTTTCAACGTTGGCATGTAATCAAAAATTCAAAATACAAATGAACTCAACTAAAGAGGGCTCAAACTTAGTTACTGGGATGTGCAACCATATTTCCCCTCAAAACCAATTGATCTATGCTGCTCCCTTTATGCTATCCCCATGTTTCAACCCATGGTTGTATAATCTCTTTTCAACGTTAACGTATCACAAAAAAATCAAGTATGGTATAACACGTCGTGAGAGTGATTTTAAGATTGGGTTAAAAAAAATCTTCTCATCTGTGTTCTTACCATTCATTTTTGAAATAAATAAATAAATTCAATACAACAATCCAACTTGCCTAGATTCCACAATCTAACAATCCAGCGTCTCCCAAAAAATTACAGTTTGATCATTGTTTCTGTAAATGCATCCTAGAAACAACGATCAAACACCTAGAATTAGATAGGGCATATTTGTTTGAACTTTTAGACTATAAATTTCCATTATCCGTGATCAACGTAGCTTTCAAAATCAACAAGTGCTATTGGTATCATGCATGGAGATGGGTAGCCTATAGGGCACAAAAGTTTTTACTGGTTTAGTGCTCTACATCTAGTGAATGAAATATGAAATGCCTTTGCATTGCTTGTGCATCAAATCCTCAATTAAATGTTGAATAGGGGGATGAGATGTGAGTTATTTCAGGGTTGCTTCACAAGCTTCTGCGGCGGTAGGCCGACCTTGCTCTTATGAATTTTGACATACTACATGTTCTGTAATATAAGAATACATACTGAAAACAGTCGCCATAACATGCTCCTCCGAATGCTTCAAATAAAAGACATACAATGTTTTTCTCTCGTGATAAAACAGGATCAGCCAACTTAACCATAAGTGGAACAATCCCATAATAACCCCCTTTTGTATACAGCTATTTTTTGCTTCTTGCAGGGTGAATCGCTACCAAGAGCCAAGAACGGCGCCAAAAAATTACAGAACAGGTGAATAAATTAAGAGTCAATTGATCCTAGCTAACAGTACTTTCATACATTTTTTACGGCACAATGGGCAAGAGCAGAGCCGTTCAGAACTGGCACGCGACAGAGGCGGCGCCATGCATCAGCGGCACACCTTGCAGATGCAAACGAGCAAGATGACCAGGAACGCCAGGCAGGACAGCCCGATGGCCACCCCGAGCACCGTGGCGCTGGGCCCTCCCCTCGTGTCGTTGCCGGCGCCCACCTCTTTGTCCCCGCCGCCGTCGTCGTAGTCCGCGCTTCGCTCCGACCGCGCCGTGGCCGGGGGCGGCAGCACCGGGAACCCGTACTTGTCGCACGGCGCCACGCCCACGGCGATGTCGGCGGACAGCACGGAACGGTTGTAGCACAACTTGTCATTCCCGGCGGCCCTGAACACCCGCAGCCTGGACAGGAACTTGGCGGTGAACGGCACCATGCCGTCGAAGTCGTTGTTCTCGAGGTTGAGCTCCCTCAGCCCCCGCATCTCGGCCAGGAACAGCGGTATGCTGCCGTTGAGCCGGTTGGAGCCCAGGTTGAGCACCTCCAGCTCCGGCAGCGTAGAGAGGGTGTCGGGGATGACACCGGAGAGCGTGTTGTTGGACAGGTCGAGTGTGGTGAGCGAAATGAGATCGCCGATGGAGGTGGGGATGGGCCCATTGAGAACGTTGGCGCTGAGGTTGACGTGGGTGATGCCGGCGAGGAGCGTGAGGGTGTCTGGTATGGCGCCGGTGATGCGGTTGCCAGACAGGTCGAGGTGAGTGAGGTTGGGGCAATGCCAGTGGTGCGGGAGGAAGCCGGAGAGGTTGGCATTGGAGATGGTGAGGCGTGTGAGGCGCTCCATGTGGGAGACGACGACGGCGAGCTCGGTGGGGAGCCCGTGGCGAGGGGCGTGTCCGCGACGGTGAGCTCCGTGAGATTGGTGAGGTGGGAGAGCCACACGGCGGAGAGGCGGTGGAGCGAGGCGGTGCAGGAGAAGGCCTGGAGCCCGGACGCCAGCTGCTCCGGGGGCAGAGCTCGCGGCGGCGCGGCGGGGCAGTCGGAGAATGCCAGCGCCCGGAGCGACGGCGCGAGCGCCTCGAGCGCCGCGGCGGAGACGGAGGTGGTGTCGGAGCAGTTGGTGAGGGCGAGCGACGTGACGCGCCGGAACGGCGCCCCCGCGTCGCAGGAAGCGTTCACCGCGCCCACGGTGGCGCAGGGGTCGGCGGCGCGCGGGTGCGCGGCGAGGCCGAGCGCGCGCAGCGCCAGCAGCTGCTGCGGGTCCAGCGGCGCCGCGCCCGCGATGGCCGCGGCGACGAGGAGGGGAGCAGGCGAGAGAGGAAGAGGGCAGCGTTGGCGGCGTCCATGCCTGTCGTGGACGCAGCGCAGCAGAGCAGGCACGCGCAGTGGCGAAGCGAGCGAGAGCGAGAGCGCGCGTGGGTGGGAACCCGAGAAAGGCTTGGCTTCTTCAAAGCCGCGAGGGGGAGGGAGGAGAGCTCTCCACGGGCACGGGGCGAGAGCCGGTCTCCACCGTCGGATGCGCGGGGATTGACGGATGGGCCGGGGGGACGAGGACGAGGGGCGAGGGGCGGCATGGGACGGTCGCTTTCGAGGGCAGTGTGCTTGCGCCGGGGCGCGCAGAGGCGACTGCGACCGCGGCAGAGGCAGCAGCGTGCCTGGGTATCCGTGCAGTCCCTGTGATGCCCCTCCGATTGACCGCTGTGGAAAGACGGGGCCGGTAAAGCCGGTTGTGCAGCGCGTGTCAAACGGGAGGAGAGGTCTCATTGGCCACCGGCTTCTGCCCCCCTCATGTGATGGTGCTGCCGCCTGGCACTGGCAGCCCAAACATGGGATGGTGCCGTGCGGTTCGGCGCGTACCAGCTCTGCGCCGCGCTCAGGTGCGCTCAGGTTTTGGCGCTGCACCACGACGCCGCGCAGCGGCGCAGCGCGCGTACTGCGAAGTGCGAACAGGAGCTGAGCGCGCCCGTGACACATCGCGCTGCGTGCGACTCTGCGAGTGGCGTTGAGGGACCGCCACTCTGCTGGGGCTTCTGCTGTCCCCAGCGGCCCAGCCCAATCTCATTCTAAGCGGCCCAAATGCATTTTGTCTTCTCAGAATTCTACCGCGATTGGGCTGAAGGATTTGGGCTGAATATGCTAATATCATTCGATTGCATATTAGCTGAAAAATAGAAGCACCCCTCAAAAACAAAGCTGAAAAAATAAAAAGGTTTTTGCAGCAAGCTCTCTTCCGTGGTTGTTCCTCCGTTCCAAATTGTAGTTCACTTTAGATTTTTAGAACCATTTCTTTTACTATGTATATAGACATATGTATAACTAAGTACATAGTAAAATTAATGTATCTAAAAAAAGTGAACTATAATTAAAAATCGAGGGAGTAGTAGTCGATCCTTTACAAGTAGGGCTTGTATGCATGTCAATTTGCATAAATATTAGTGTTTTAAATCAATGACTAAGGAATTTACCAATCTATCTCCTCAAACAACAAATAGCCATCTATAGCGTGCTATAGCAGCACTGCAATGACTAATAGCTAAATTGACCTTGGGAAATATAGCCAAATCCTTGTTAAAAAACTATAGATGGAGACTTATAAACCTTGATAAATATTAACAAAAAAACATAAAAAAAAAGACTTTTGTTGCAATTTCCCAAAACATAAGGGGAAAAAGGTCACTGGTGTCTAAAAACGGATGGAGGACCATGGATGGACATTCCCATTGATCGCTCATTTCCTTGCACGTCACGGCCGTGGCTCGTCAAAACGTTGGCCAAAGAGATAAGCGTGTCACCCCAACCATTGCCGCCCTCCAAAAAAACGCACGAGCCGAACTGGCGTCCTCACCGATCGATAGAAGATCGAGAGATCCGATCTTCTTCTCTTTTCTTGTTTTAATTAGGTTTCCATATCTTTATTGATCTAGGATCTGGTTTTGGTATCATTGATGAAGTGGTGGCAAGTATAGTATTTTGAAATAAGGTCTCTCCGTACCTCGGCGATGTTTAATTTGATGTTAGCAAAGGTCGGGCCGGTGAGAGTTTATTTTGCCGATTTGTTGATCCTTCTTCAGGATGTTAGTTGGCTTTCGATGCGGCGATCTCAACCTCTTCTTCTAGTTTGCTCCACGACAATGTCTAGCATCTTCAACACTTTGTTCTACTTGGTGAAGAATTGCAACACTACAAGAGATGTGTTTCTTCACGACAATGTCTAGCATCTTCAACACTTTGTTTCGACGTTGAAGAATTGTAAACACTACAATAGATGTGAGGGTTTATGAAAATTAATCTTTGTCATAATACATGGAATTTATGTCACATAATACTAGCATTTGTGACACCCGCATGACGAAAAAGCTAGTTTAAAAAGCCATGCCCCTTAAACCATGTTTTGTATGTTGGTGTCACAAATGTATGACATTGGTTTTGATGTCACAAAAGTTTATGACAATTGAATTTAAGTCACAATTCCTTACGCCATGCCACATAGCAAGCAGGCTTATAATGAGCCAAGCCCACTATTATGGCTCAATTTTTGGCCTGGCCCATTCCTTGTTTCATGCATCTTCGGCCTATTTAGGTTGTACTATGCAGGCTTGTATTGGAAGAAGTGGACCAATTTGCGAGTTGTCCGGCTCCAACAGGCTGTTGATGTTCTAAGGAAGAAGAGGACAAAATTGCAAGTAGTCGGGCTCCAACGTTGTTTGGTGTCTTATTGTTCAGTTTTTTATACCGGCCTTTGTTTTCCTTCATGTTCTCATTTGGGTCCTCGAACTAAATAAATGATCAGGTTATCAATCTGTGCTTGACTAATGGTCTTCCTATACGCTCTTCCTTCTCGTAACCTATATATGTCCATGCTGGGAGCACATGTTATATACAGTACAGAGATCAATAGGTCAGGAACGAGTCGAATGGTCGATCGAATCACTAGTTACTTTGATGACTCATTGAGATCACTCAAGCATGGACATACTTATACGTACACAATCACTACTACACTACACAACACGTACACACACGGCACAGAAGACACCAGTAACAACAAATAATCTTCAGACGAACTCATCCTCCATTTCCTGCATGGACTTGCCGGCGGAGGCGATCTGGCGGTTGGACGTCATCTTCTCGGCCACCATGAGGCCCTTGTAGCTCCGTATCTCCGCCCACTTCTCCTTCTCGAGCCTCTCAATCTCCTCCTTCCGCTTCTGCCAATTCAGTGATCGTTAGACGCCATACGTTGCCGCGCTGTCAGCGATCTTATATTTATACAGAGAAAACATGCGTGCAGCTCAACAAGAAGGCTCAGATATCAATCAATCCTACCTTCTCCTTCAGTTGTATCTTCCTCTCGGCCTTTTCTGCTGCATTTGATGCTTCTTTCTCGGCTGCACACAAGGGTAGGAGGATTAATCAATTAACTGATAATTAAGTATGTGCATCTGTCATGCATGATGCATGGTGTACATCATGGGCAGATCAGCGTCTATGTAATAATGTAAGCACCTTTCAAATCTGCTCGGCGTTCTACCCGGGTTTTATTCAACCTGTTGATGATCTCGTTGACACGCTTCTCGACTGTAAGCACATGGACCTGTGAATCGGTAGATAGATAGATAGCTAGTGTCAATTATACGCCCCACTAATTCGCAAATTGCTCATCCAACTGACACAAGGAAATTAATAATAAGCAGTTGAGCTTCAGTTATATATATGATGGCTGCTACATGCCTGGAGATGCAGTAAAAGGAATGTACATTTTCAGGACATGGTTTCCTATGCATTTTCAGGATTGCTGATTGATAATGTCGTCAGGTGTCAGTATTCGCAATGCTGATCCCAAACAAGCTCAGGCACTAGCAGGATAATCTAAGAAACTCCAAAAGGATTCAAATCTGTCCAGCCAGTATGCTAGGTAGCCCTAAAGGGAATCCAAAATGCTTTTCCAGCGAGATATATGTTTGGTGCAAAAGGTTGGATTAGATATTTAGATGCAATAATGCAAGGCATGTAACATTTGGGCATGATTAAAAGGTCTGCCCAGATAGACCTTTAGCAGCACTGAGGTGCTTCCTCACCTTCTCCCTTTACAATATTATTAACGGCTGTTTTTTTTTCTCTTCGTTGGATCGAAGTGCAAAAGGTCAGCGTTACAGTGACAGACTGAACTCTACTATAGGAGTACTACACACTACTCCCTCCGTCCCCATCGAGTTTGTTACCCCTAGATTCCGTGCCATCTTCTTCGATGCTTTGTCTTATTCAAAATTTTTACACAAATATAATTTATTTTTTGTTACGACTTATTTTATCAATGAAGATACTTGAATATTGATTAATTTATTTTATGATTTGCATAAATATTTTGAATAAGACGGACGGTCAAACATGAAGTTTAAAAGTAAAAACGACGCAAAACTCCAGGTAATTAAAAAAAAACCAATCTGCCCAGTTTAGAGGGAGTACTCTCTCTCCGTCAGCGTTACAATATCAAAGAATGCCTTAGTAAATAGATAATTATATAAAATCATTTTTAATAACAGAACAGAATGATGAACAAATTAATTTATAATTAGCAATAATCTCATCGAATTAGGTGGATGACACGTGGGACCGTTGTCCCACCTGGCACAAGATACGATCAGATCTGGAGGGAGACGGCCGGAAAGGGCAAAAAAAAAAAAAAAAAAAAAAAGTGGTGGGATATGATATGAACAGTAGTAGCACTGACTGATTACCAGTCGCGAGTTGTGGAAGCCAACTTGGCCGACATCCATGGATGGGGACTTCTTGAGATTAGACCAGGGCGTGTAGATCACCTCAACGTTGTTCATCTTGTTCCCTGCACAACAAGCACCACATGCAGCAATTCAATTCAATTGCAAATTGCTGTCACGTACGTACGTTTTCATGATCATGAATAATCACCATCGGCCAAACCAATGTACTCTACATACGCGCCAAGCAAAGATAATTGAGTGGTCCCGTGCAGGTGGCAACTAGCGCCAATAATACAGGAGAAAGAAAGAAAAGGCTAGCTCTCTCCTCACTCGCTGGTCGATGCAGGAAAAGGAGGGACGGAGAGATCGACCGGTCGATGGGGGTGTAAAATTAGAAAAGATTCCCGCCGCCGCAACATGCAATATGTGTGGAGAGCAGAACCTTTGTAGGGTAGGGGAGTACCCGACAGGTCACACCGTATTCTATTTTGATTCTCCCGTGGAGAGCATAACTGCAGGAGATGCAGATACTACTTAACTACCACTTGGTGGCGGCTAAATGGTGTTACTATACTAGGAAACCAACCTACGTCCATGAATCTTGAACTTCATTCTCCCTGTTCGGTTGAACTTAGTTCGAATATGTTTTTAGCTTCTCGATCAGCTTACTAAAAGCATGAAAAACTTGCTCTAGTATGATTTCATCTTTTAGTTCGTTTCTTCAGAAGTCAACTTTCAGAATTATACACTGGCATCATCTAAATTTTGTGTCCTTCAAAAGTGAGTGTTGCTCGATCTACCTCTATTAGGTAGTACAGACAAGGGAGGAAAAACAACACTGCTAAAATTGGCACGTACCTTGAATGGAATGAGCCTTTACGAGCTGCGCACAGTCCTCCAATAAGCCCTCGCTGATGGTATCTATGGTCTCGCCTTTCTTTAGCCTCAAATAGACGTGTGCCGAGGATACCTTGTCCACATGGAACCTGCAGGGCACCCAAATAAAGCATATAAACTCGTTAATGCGTTTGTTTGGTTAATTATCCGAGCTATAAGCACGATGATTGCTAGTACTATATATAATTCTTTTCATCTCTGTTAACGTTGCGTGGTGGCCAAATACAAAGCGCTTCTACACCTAGGGTGTTACAAAAACACGATGTATATATAATATATATCTCCATCCAAGCTACTATATATACGAGGTGCGTGTGTGAGGTCCCCTGGAGCTGGAGGCTACACCCTACAAGATAAGATTCACATAGCCAGCGCCCAGCAGTAAGGAAACAAAACGACTTGTACATCCGACAGGACGCGGCCAGAGGCGAGGCGACGACGATGGACGTCCGTTGGTTTGGTCGTATCTAGCATCTTGGTAGTTGAGGCGTTGGGGATGGGATGGGATATGATGTCCACGCCAGCCTCGTCAAGGCCGAGTCACGCGTCAATCTAGCTAGCTATCCGCTCCTCGCCCTCGCACCAGTAAAGCGCTGCGCTACAACAATCGGACAACTGGAGCCTGCCTGGTAGCTCGCTCCTATTTCACCACCGCGACACCTCGCCACGTCCACGTGCTTGCCGTCACCGGCGCCGGCCGGCGGCCTGCCGTCGCCGGCCTCGCATCCTTCTGCTGGCTATGCATGCGCAAGCTGTAGCACAATGCCGCCGGCCTCTACGTATCGGAAGAGCGCGCGCGCTGAACACGTACTAGAGCGTGGGTCGCAAGAAGAAATCAGAGGCCGTCCGGGACCGGCATGGTCCACCGGGGATGGAAGGAAGGAAGAGATGGAGGTAGCGATCCAGCGACGTACGTACCAGACGTCCTCGGGGAGGCCGTACTTGATGAGCTCCTCGTTCTCGTTCTTGTCGGCGCCCATGTAGATGGTGTAGTCGCCGGCGTCCGGACGCGCCTTGAAGTAGACCACCATCGTCGCTCAAACAACTTTAGCTATCTTTTTCTTCTTCTTCTTTAGCCCGGCCGGCCTCTTCAGTCTCTAGCTTCTGCCTGCCTTCCTACCGGCGGCTATTGTATATACTACGTGTATATTCAGGTGTAGCTCTGTCGCCGAATAAAGCAGCAAGCGAAGGAAGCGAAGCGAAGGTGGGAAGCGCACAGCACTACAGAGCGAAGGCAGGGGAGCGGTGCGGCAACGAAACAAGCGAGGGGCAGACAGGGGCGGGTATATAACGGCGTCGGGGGCGGGTCTCGCGGCGAAAACGCCGAGCTAGCCTCTCCCGGCCTCGCACACGATGTGGGGTTGGGCCGCCACGTGGAAACACGATGGATCCGAATAAAAAATTGCGGACAGGACCCACTTGCGGGGGCCTTATCCCTTCGCCGCTTTTGCTCTCGTTGCTCTCCCCGGTCCCTCCACTCTCGCTTTCGTTAATGTTAATCCTCCCTCTTAATTTATCTCTTCGGCGGCAAGCACCAGCAGCCTGTGAAAGGCAGAGAACTAACCCCCTGGTAACCTCGCCTGACCTGGGCCTGACATGGCAAAGGGGTTGGCCGGTTGGGGATATACTACTACTAGTCCACTACTACCCCGAGTTGACCTGCATCTCGGTTCCGTGTACCGGACTCAATTGGGTGGCAACTGCCGTCAAAGCGCCGGATCTTTTGCGACAACGACGCCGGCCCCCGCTCCCTTCCTCCTTGGATCGGTTAAAGTAATTTCCTGTCGAACCAGGGACTCTTCTCCTCGGCAACGGGCGGGGCGTGCAGCATGCTTGGCTGCTCAGCCACCCACATCCCACAGCCCACAGCTCTCGTCGGTCCGTCGTGTCCGTTCATAGTGATCGCATGATTACCGTGCAGTTTGCCATGGTACAACGAGCACCGCGGGCCGGTGTGGAGTGACCACACTGCCGTTTCTGCCCGCCCGGCGATCTCCGTGCGCCTGCCATGCCGTGCGACTGCGAGCCCGCAAAGTGGAAGCATAGCGCAGGGGTGAAGTGACCACTGACCGGAGATATTCGATTTCACCCAAAATGGAGGGGCCACGACCACGAGACGAGCACGAGCCGGCGCTGCCCTGCGAGGGATGGATGGTTTTGTTCTGCCGCCGTCTTGTGCGGCCGAAAGACGCTGGCGAAAAGCGAGGGCCCCGACGCGAAAAGCCCCGACCACGAGAAGCCGGATGGGGTTGTGGACTGGACTGCGGAGGGATCTCATCGATCCGACTCATCACGGCAGGAGGGCAGCGCTTGAGCGCCACGAAACGTGGGGAGACGCAACGGACGGAGACGGGAGACGCGGGGCGCGGCGCCGGGTCGGCCGCTCCTATCGTCCCCCGTCCGACGCAGCAGCCTAGGAAAAGCGGCGTTCCTGATGATACCCACACCTAGGCGCACGCGATTCGCTCTATCCGTTCGCGTCAGCCTTTCGGCACTTTCATGCATATGCACCGCGGCATTTTTAGATCGGCGATCCAAAGGTACTCCGTCCGGCCTGAATGACGAGGGAATCGGAGGCCAGCCAAAGGAACAAGCAAAGGACAGCCTATCAGATTGTATGGTACGAATAGTGGCCAAATTGGTCCTTAAATAAGAGCGGCCGAATCCACGAGGACAATTTTTTTTTTTCACGGAAGGGAAAAAAAAGAAGGGTTCGATCGCACGGATCGCATGTTTTGTTAGATGAGTACAACAAAAGATTATCGGTAAGGTAAAGCCCACGTGAAACTCGAAGTAAGAAATGCTGGGAAATTTTTGGAATATGAAGGGGGATCATAAAGCTTATCCATTATAAAGGATTCAGTGGTTGGTGTTCTTGGTCGCGACATTTAGTGGGAATGATAGGCTGTTCTATTATATTTTAGATTCTATCTTCCTATTAGAGCAACCACAATGTTTCTTCTCCATATGGATAATAAGGTAGGGTCATGTGTCAGCTAGTACTAGTGCTATTCCTTGGTGGGGCCTATGCACATGCATGTGTGTGAGAGAGAACGAAAAGGAGCTGAAGATGCTGTGGCTGTAGCACATACATGTGAGAGAGGTGAGAGAAAGAATGCCCTTTTTTACTCTTCTTACCTGGTAGTAGTGCTAGTCCTTGGTACAACTACTACCTGTTTTTTCCTTCAACCCCACAATGTATCTTCCTAGTAGCAAGGGCTTACATCCCCTTAAATCCCCCCATTGTGGACGCCCTTACCATTGCCAAAAGCACCCGCCATTTTCCATGGGAACGTGTTTCAGGGTTTGTTTCAAATGGAGGAGAAAACAGGGTGAAACAATGATCAAGGGTACGTATGGATGTAATAGGAAAATAGGGGATTGGGAAAAATAACACTAAAATATGTAAAAAGCTGGGGATTAGAGCTTTCCAACTTTTGTAGTAAGTGCAAAGTTTCTTTACTAATTGGAGGTGATTTCAATATTATCAGATATGTTGGAGAAAAAAATAAACATACTGGTCTACATAGACATTCTGATATGTTTAATTCTTTGATTAACTTTCATGGTCTAAGGGAAATTGTCATGACTGGAGGATTATTTACCTGGTCAAATAACCAGAAAAATCCTACTCTTATCAAACTGGACAGAATCCTATCTTCCAAAGAATAGGAAGACAATTTTTCCAATTCAATTGTCAAAAATTACCTAGGGATGTATCAGATCATAACCCCCTGATTATTTCTACTGGCTCAAGTATGCCTCTAAAGCACATTCATTTCAGGTTTGAAAAAAGGTGGCTGAGTAATCCAGATTTCTTACCTGCAGTTCAAAAAATTTGGGATAAGCCCTGTAGAGCAAAATCTGCCCTAGACAAAATACAACAAAAGCTTAAGCTGTTTAAGCAGTATTTTAAAGAGTGGGGATTCAATCTCCAGGGAGAGTTAAAAAAGAGAAGAATTTTGGTCACTACTGAACTAGAAAAGCTAGAACTCCTGGAAGAAACTTCTGACTTAAATAGTGAACAATATCTTATGAAAATAGAGCTTATTAGAGAAAATTTGTTCTTGCTAGAACAAGAGGAAATGTACTGGTGAACAAGTAGAGAGCAATGGCTCCTGAAAGGTGATAACAATACTAGTTATTTTCATAAGATAGCAAATAGGAGGAAAAGGAAAAATACCATTATATCCTTTGAGAATAATGGAAATCTGATTGAGGGGAATGATAACTTGCTGCAACATGCAACTTCCTACTATGCTGAACTTTTTGGTCCAAAACCTGAATTCAATATTCATATAAATGAAAACTTGTGGGAAGATCTGCCCAAGCCGGCGTGACCACGAGACGAGCACGACCCAACGCTGCCTGTACTTCCTTTACCAATACCGAGGGAATATCTTTCTTTTCTTAAAACACATGGAGCAGTAAAGTTGTTGGGCTGAAGCACTCAACTGATATAATTTATTTCTTGTGGATGGTGTGTCTCTAAACTGATAGCCAAGTACAATGAGTGCTTCGAGGTAGGATCTTAGCGGATTTGTTTGCCTTATATTTTTTTTAGCACTATATAAATGTTCATATTTGAGCACCCGTTGCATTAGCTACATTAACTTTCATGTAAGCCCAATAAAGAGGCCCAATTGTTGTAGGCCTACTGAAACCAATCTATATATATCATCTTCCTAGCGTGAAATTAGGTTCGGCAGCGGCAGAAAAGGAATATATAGTAGGCTAAAAAAATGTAGGTAATTTTGTGAGACAAACAAGTAGACAATTGGTGAGCTACCTACTAAACGAGTGAGTTCATAAAAAAATAAATAAATTGAATTAAGTTTATATGCCACCAGCGCCAGCAGGAGGGTGTATATTACTTATCTCTAAGTTGTCAATTTCTTTGCTTCTAACAAATTCAAATCTTAACTTTTATTTACCGGGGAGCACCAACGTGCATATACAATTTACAACTTAAACCTCCACTCACCCGGTCTAAAAATTGCATGAATTCGAAGCCACAGAAAAGTATACAAAAACGAAAAGAAAATCAAAATTTAGTAACACAGCCCTGACTCCTGACACGCGCATGTACACGAACGAACGAACAACGAATTCACGATCCACTCTAACCTGACAAAACGCCCCCAAAAGGAAAAATGCCGGGTGTCAGCGTGTTACGGCTGGGCGCGTCTGCCGGTGGTGGTGCGCCGGCTCATCCTCTCGGTGTCGCCGCCGGCCGCGCGCCTGCCGTGCCACTGCAGCCCCTGCGCGCCCGCGGCCACCTCGCCCGTGTCGCCCGCGCTGCTGGCCGTGTACTCGCTGGATGGGTTCAGCCCGTACTCGCTGGTGGGATCGCTGAACTCGCTGCTGGTGTACTCCGTGATGGTCCCGGTCCCGGTGCTCCCTCCCGCGCCCGGCCCGAACGCCATCCGCCTGAGCCGGTTGATCTGGTCCGTCGTGCCGCCGCCCGACCGCTGCATCGCGCTCCGCCCCGGCATCACGCCGGCGTTCAGGTCCTCCACCGACAGCTCGCCCTCCAGGTACCGGACGATCTGATAGTTTGGGAGCGAGAAACGAGTGTTACGCTTGCAGTCACGGCTGCAACCAGTCAGTGTGAGACGTTCTGGAGCACGAGTCTTATTACCTGGGTCATCCGCGGGCGAGACCGCGCGGTCTGGCGCACGGCGGCCGCGGCGCACGCGACCAGCCGTGCCATGTCGTACGCGTCGTAGTTGGTCTCCAGCCTCGGGTCGATCAGGTCGTCGTAGTTGTCCTCCTCGACAGCTCTTGTCAGCAATGGCCTGGCCTGTTGAACAGAAAAGGAAGAGACGCTTCATCACTCGTTGCCGTTGCGCATATGGAATGGTGAATCATCAACGCGATGCTATGTGTAACAACTTATAACCAGCACCGATATTTAGTCATAACTGAGTGGCGGTAGCTAAGTTAGGCAAGCAACTTCTGAAACTATGATTGGTTTGGGTCCAAGAAGGGCCACTCACCCAAGAAACCAATGTCTCAGGCTGATTCTCTAAAGATGATATGATTGGTTTCCTCCCGGTGATCAGTTCCAGAAGCATCACGCCGAAGGAGAAGACGTCGGACCGGTCGTTAACTTTGCCTGTGGCAGCGTACTCTGGCGCCAGATATCTGAAAACAAAAGGAAAAGACGGCACAAATTCAGTCTTATGTCACTCAATGCACCGGTTCATGCGTCAGCAGGTGGGCAAATTGCTGGGTGTGCCAACATCACAGGATGATTTACCCGAAAGTTCCCATTACACGCGTGGAAACAGCGGTGACTTCAGCTGCTTGGTATTTGGCCAACCCAAAATCTGCAACCTGTACCAAAAGAAGTGTACCTTTCAGTTAAACAAGCAGGCAGGCAGGCAGGCAGGATAAAAGATTTTCGGCTGTTAAGAATTAAGATCGTCTACCTTTGGCTCGTAGTTGTAATCCAGAAGGATGTTCGCCGCCTTGATGTCACGATGGATGATCTTGGGATGACCTGACAGCAAACAAATAATCAGCCCGTCTTGTCAGGGACAGAAGCTTGAAAAATTTCGCGGAGAGGAACACAGGGCAAGAGCCAAGAACTCACAGTCTTCGTGCAGATAGGCGAGGCCCTTGGCCGAGCCGACCGCGATCTTCCACCGCCGAGGCCAGTCCAGTGTCGGCCTGCCACTCCCTGAGATCAAGCTTCAATGTCAGCGACCCAGTCGCAGGGCATTCAGGAGGAGATGCATTTGGCGAGAGCGTCCGTACCGTGGAGCTGGAACTCGAGGGTCTTGTTGGGCACGTACTCGTAGACGAGCAGCCGCTGCTCGCCGTAGAGGCAGTAGCCGACGAGGGAGACGAGGTTCTTGTGGTGCACGCGGCTGATGATGTCCACCTCGGCGCGGAACTCGCGGTCGCCCTGCCCGCTGCCGGCCCGCAGCTTCTTGATGGCCACCTCCTGCCCGCCCACCGTGCCGCGGTACACGTGCCCGAACCCGCCCTCCCCGAGCAGGTTGGCGTCCGAGAACCCGTCCGTCGCCGCCGCCAGGTCCTCGTACGCGAACGTGCCGCCCGTGATGGCCGGAGGGGGTTCGGACGGGCCGTGGCTGCTCTGCCACGAGTGCACCAGCGGCGGCGTCGAGGATGGCGTCGACGACGGCGCGTGCGACATGTACGGCGGCGTCACCGGACGCCGCGGGTCGTAGAACTCGCCTGGTGTGCCAGGGACACGAAAGAGCACAACGATCGGTGGTCAGTCCAGCACCGTCTAGAGAGCAAAAAGTGGCGCGAACGCGCACCATTTTTCAGCTGCGTGCGTGCAAACAGCTCGCCATCCATGGGCGAGCGAGGGCGCGATGCCACCTCGCGTCGATGTGACCGTCACCCGCGTGATACGCGGAGTGAATTATGGCCCGTGGAATTGCGCTTTGTTACCACGGTCGCCACGCTAATGCTATGGTGGGGCCCGCATTCGGCGTCCCGACTCGACTCCCGAGTCGCGACGCGTACTGTCGCATCAACGTGGCTACGACGGAACATTTACTCTTGTTGATCGCACGCATGCCAAGGAACAAAGGGCGACCGCGTGCACGTACCTGGGAACCCCTGAGACGGCGGCGTCGACCGTCGACGGCGCTTCCTTCCTATGAAGCAGTAGATGAGGCCGGCGACGAGGCCGAGCACGACAACCGCCGCGACGGCGACGCCTATGCCCACCGCGGTGCTGTTGCTTGACGACTTGGAGGGCGACGACGTTGATGGTGGTCCTGTCGACGGGGCCGAAGGCGGAGGTGGAGCCGCGGGTGACGCCGGGACACCACTGGGAGGAGGCGGGCGGCGTACAGGCGCAGGAGGTGATGGCGTTGGCACGGTCGGCGCCGGTGGTGGAGGAGATGCCGGTACAGATGGAGATGGCGTCGGTACGATCGCTGGCGGAGGCGGGGATGGCGTTACCGGCACTGGAGGCGACGGAGACGGAGGAGAAGGGGACGGCGTTACCGGCGCTGGAGGGACGGAGACGGAGGAGGAAGGGGACGGCGTTACCGGCGCTGGAGGCGACGGAGACGGAGGAGGAGGAGAAGGAGGGGACGGCGTAGGCGTGGGTGGCACCGGCGCGGGAGTAGGCGGAACCGGCGATGGCGTGGGCGGCACCGGCGCGGGAGTTGGCGGCTGCGGCGATGGCGTGGGCGGCACCGGCGCGGGAGCTGGGGGCTGCGGCGATGGCGTGGGTGGGACCGGCGCGGGAGCCGGGGCTGCACCGATGGCGTGGGTGGGACTGGCGCCGGAATCGGCGGCTGCGGCGATGGCGTGGGCGGGACTGGCGCCGGAGTCGGCGGCTGCGGCGATGGCGTAGCCGGAGACGTTGGCGCCGGAGACGACATGGGGCCGTCCCTCTCGCTTTCCGGTGGTGCGCGGCGCTCGTGCAACGTTTAGTCGCCCGCGCCCTTTACCGGTGACTGCGAATAAGCGAAGACCGGGGAGGGAACGCGATATCTATGTGCTGGACCTGGAGCTGGACGCGTTGAGCCGGTTAGAGCTTCCAAAAAAAAAATTGGTAAATCAATGTGTTTTTCAAGTGGTATTAAAAAAAAGTGGAACCATATTGGTTGAGTTCCTCCAACAAATTTTAAAATCTCGTTTTAAAAATATGGGAGTATCTAATTTTTTACTCTTTTTTTTTATATACATGCCACCTAATTATAGCACAAATCTAAAAGCGCAATCAAATGTAGTAGAAAAATCTGTTAGATTTGGTACTAAAAAATGTCAACAGATAAATAGAAAATATCTAAAAATATAGAAGACAAATTTACACCAAGGATCATGAATTATTTAAAATTCACTATAATCCCAGACCACTTTTATACTTTCTTTTCCTCTTACATATCTGCATGAAAAACAATTATACTTGTTTTTTACCACATCTTTCTACCTCCATATTCTGATG
The DNA here is from genome assembly GCA_015847255.1 of Hyparrhenia diplandra. Taxonomy (NCBI): domain Eukaryota; kingdom Viridiplantae; phylum Streptophyta; class Magnoliopsida; order Poales; family Poaceae; genus Hyparrhenia; species Hyparrhenia diplandra. Next base: position 32,994 of record JADLZK010005974.1, read on the forward strand.
GATATACGGGTATATTTTCACACAACTGGGTTGACTTTTTGCTGATAGATATGTGGGTATATTTTCACGTGACTGGGTTGACCTTTTTTCGAGTGTGTAAAGACTGGAGCTGAGATATGGATTGTTGGAGAGCAAATTTTCCAAACAAATAAAGTTGGGGACTTAATAGATATAGCAAGTTAAGAGAAGAAGTAGCAATATTTTGTCTTTCTCCAATAGCCTCCTATATATCTTCCAAAATAATTTTGCATTATAAACCTTGAACTACTTCTAACCAACTAAATCTTTTTAAATATTTGTTTGTCTTTTGCTCTTTTATTATTTTCTCATCTACAACCCTTTAATATTTTCTAAATTTAAACATGTGTTTAAAATTCTTCTTCTAAGGAAAAACACAAGAAAAATAGCAGATACGACGTTCCTCTTAACTTCGGGCGGGAACTTACGCGTTGGTAAGAATATTTAGCAACATATGAACTACTATTTTTGTGAAACCCGTGGAGATGCGCTTAGGCGTTTTTTATTTCTTTGGGCTTGCATCGGCATGGACAACTCTTGGGTGTTTGGATCCAGGGGCTAAAGTTTAAGAGATGAAACATCAAATGTTGCATGGTGCATCATATCGAGCGTTCTGATACTAATCTTGAAACAAATTGAAGTGCTCAGCATGACGAATTTATTGTAAAATTATTCGTCATTAGCACATATTTGCTATAGTGCCTTTCGGAGATTATGGCCTGCAAGCAGGCGCTTGAAGCTGCTGTGCATTTCGGTATTTCCAGAGCCGTGCTTGAAACTGACTCGTTTTGCAAGAGGCGCTGAGTACGACATCAGCAGACTATAGCATCGGTGACAATCTTATCTGGATATTAGGGAGTTGATAAATGAGTATTTCCATTCCGGATATTAATCATGAAACAAATTACAGAGGTCGACAGTACTCCGCATGACGGATTTATTGTGCCTAATTATTCGTCATTAGCACTTCATTCATTCAATACAAGGCCACATTGTGAGGATCAAAAAAAAAAAATCATAAACTATACTCCGTATTTTATTTAATAGTCCAAATTAGTGTCAAACCTTGCCGACGCGATAGCAGCAGCGGACGCGGGCGCCGCGACGTGAGATTTAATACGACCGGGTCTTTTCTTCACTTTTTTATTAGGATTGTTGGATAACATTGACCGCGTGCAGAAGTCAGGGCTTGATACTCCATAGAATGGCCAGTCCTGTGTTTGTTTAGTGCTCCAATGGAACTATGGCCCTATAATAAACTGCTAATCATAGCCATGCATAAACGTTTAGTATTTAATTTGGTCAGAGCTTTCGACGACGGCAAGTAGCCAGCGAGCGCTAGGTAAGATACTAAGATATGTAAGACAAGGACGTCACGTACAGGAGGAAAACAGCACGGCGAGCGAGCGGCAGCTGCAACCTCACCAACTTCGGTTGCCATGGCGCGACGCGAAGACACGGCCTGATCAACTGAGTACCCGACGGCTAGCTCGTTGCGTTGCGTTGCGTGTGGTGGTAGCAAACACATGAAGGAACAAGAGAACCTACGGCTGCGGTCAGCCAGAGAACTAGGACGTCGTGCCCTAACCGCGTTGGATTGGGTCTTTTCCTCCGCTCGGAAGGTCGCGAACGTCTCATTCGCAATCGGAACGGTGAGTGTGAGTTTGTTTTCTTCTCCGGCCGGTAGCTTGCCGAAATGTGCTTTAGATTAGTAGTTGTACGCAATGCATTGTAGTACGTCTGCTGTGTGTGTGAACCCGAACGCTGTATATACATCTGTCGCCAACTTGCGTAGATGTCGTTGTCATCAACCCGTTCGTTCATGAGGCGATTCGACAGGGATGTTTATGTGCTGACCTCACCACACGATCCATTTGCTATTGCCAGGTTGGATGCATCGATCGATCGCGGACGATTGGATACGCCAAGGGTTTCTCTTTCTTTTTTTAGTAGAAGAGACGCCATTGAATCAAGCAACCAGCAGCCGGCACCCCGTAACGTCGAGGACGAATATATGATGATGAACCATCGAACATTCCGTTGACCGGTGACCGACCCCATCTGCTGGTGGCGCCGTGGCGGCCCAGGTCCTCCAGCGATGTACCAGATGGACGGACCTGCAAGTCAGCGTGTCTGCATATAATTGCATGTGCCAGAGACAGCATGGTTTTGTACAAACATTTTCTCTGACCAAATCACGAGTCATATTTTTGTTTCCTTTCCAGAAATGAGCTCAGAATAATAGTGGCTACTGTACAAACAAGTTGGGGTGCTGCTAACTGGACCTGGGAATAAGATGATGAGGCATTAGTGCTGATTAGTGAATGCAGATATTTCATATTGTTCCTCAATACGTACGTATATACTGTTAAAAATTGTGGAAGACCAAGTAACAAAATCCAATAAAAGGCAAAGCTAGGATTCCTCTTTATCGCCCCACTTGCACTGCCATCAACCAGGTCGTCGCTGTAGTAGTGTAGCTTGATTGCTTCAGCTTCCAACCACGTGACATAGAAAAACAATTGAACAAAAACCAACACGTACGGCAGCCTGGCGGGCGAGGTGCAAAACAGAGTAACGTTGCGTCAGTGAACGATTATGCTTCAAGGGGAGGCTGGCTGGATATTCTTTAGAAACAGGTTCATGTCGATCAAGCTCAATTTTGAATACCTTGGCATCAGTTTTACAGTCAAGTTAACGGCCAAGTTGAATCAAGCCTCAGCGTTGACAGATTCTTTTCAGAATTGACTCGTTCAATTCAAACCCCTTTGAACGTAATCAGAGCAATTATGATCCAATCAATGTGCCTAGGAAACAAGCTGAAGAGGAAGGGTTGGAGTAGTTGGACTGAAGATGATGTTTCCACCACCATGAGCCCATGAGGTGAAGGTGATAGTGATGGAGGCGGAAGTGAGCCAAGTAAAGAGTTGAAGACTGTTAGTTGTGATTACAAATATTAGAGTCAGCTCTGTCGATTCATTCCTTCTTGTTTTTTTAATCTTAAATATGTTTATCTAGAGCATAAATAACACGAATAAGAAGTAATAACCATGGAAGTCTGACTGATCTTACACAGATTGTACTAGTCTGAGATCATGATTTCTTCTTGATCCAAAATTGGTTATACATTTCATTCTAACTATCAATGAACCTTAGAATACCCTTTTAAGAAGCTGCCTAAATTGTCCAATTATAAACAAATACTAATAAACATAGTTAGAAAAATAGAAACTTACACATGTGGTCGTTCTAAGTGCTGTGTTACGATGCTGATGAACAATTATCTGCTCAAAAGCACATGCAACCCTGTGCAGCAAATCAGATAAGTATTTTGTTTTTAAAATTGGTTTCAGAAATCAATAACACAATGGCAGGTGATGTAAGAAGCTATCTTAAGTAGTTAAATGACAGCTACTTATATTAAGTTATGAAAACAAACTTGCAGCTCCACACTTGAAAAAACTGGAATAATATGACATGATCAAAATAGTCATCATTTAACTGAAAGGCCAGTCTAGCGTCTAGAGGTTACTAGCAGACTAGTAGCACTGGATGTGCTTTGGCACAAAAGCTTCACCAAATTCAAGCTTGAAGACAAACACCAAAAAGGTAATCCATGTAATAGAAATGAAACAAGGTTATACTCAGTTTCAGCAAATTCAAGAAAACAAATGTAAGGGAAACACATGTAATTAAGGAAAGCAACAGAAATTGGTCAGCCTGATCGGTTGTGATATTTTTTTTGCTGCGCCTGCAGCTGCTTGCAGTTATAACTACAGTGCAGCTCAATTTGTTTTTACGGCTGCAAATAGATGCAGCAAAAGCACCTATATATTGATAAACAGTTCCATATTAGATGGAAATAATGGTCAGAATGTGCTAATAAACTACAAAACTCCATCTTCTTGCTGGAAGTGATTAGGTTCAGATAATTTCTAAGGATCTCGATCCAGATCCAAATCACCATACCGTAGCAAACCTCTAAGGTTAACAAACTTACAGCCTAAAGGGTCACAAAGGTAAGTTGATAGGATACCAAAAATCATCTATATTACATATAACAGTTTCAATGAGTGACTGGGCTTAAACAACTTATAAAGCCAAAACATATCTTTTAGGCTCTGTTTGACATGACTCTGACTCCTTGCCACGGTGCGTGAAACTGGCGCTGGTGAAGCAAAAAACAGTGGCTTCACCGGCTCCTATTTCATTTTGATAAAAGAGATAAAATTGGGTTCTTGATACAGTGCATGGTGGAGCTAGCCAGATGTCCACCAAACAGGGCCTAAACAACACTCTACACTACTGATTCCAGATGGGTGTAAAAGAACACTTCTACACTACCGATTCCAGATGGGTGTAAAAAGAAAATTCTCTTTCATGAAACAACTGATGAAAACACCCAAGAAATGACATGCAGCAATTGATTATGCATTGTAGCAGTGGCCACAGTATGATTGCAATGGTTGAGAAACACGTGACATGCTGCAAATGAGATGCCAGATTCAAGTAGGTATAACACAAAAATGAGTGTATTTAATCACACACAAGTACATGTCAAGACTGCTAAGCAATGGGTTTCAAGCCAAAAATAAAGGGCATTGTACATGTCCTGAAACTAATGAGCAAAAAAAAAGATGAAAACAAAAAAATCAGATTTCAGGTACGCTGCCTAGCAAGTATTATTGCACTCAAGATTTATCAATTGAGGTAAGGCTGTTGAGAACCTAAGTACCAAACTACAACATTTTTGAGAAGCAAAGCACAATTGCAGACATGACATGCATAGCACCAATCTGCTCAAAACTATAAATCTTATGTTTTATTGACTACTTACTATTCAACACCTTAACTTCATAGAATTATCCTTTTCAACATCTCTCTTGCTATCCAACTAATCTCAATTAATGGATGAAATAGCTGCCACTTGAGAGACAAGTCACAAACCCTGTGAAGCTGCTAACCCATTCTGGCAAACAAAACTAGGTTTCATCTATGTAATGCTGAGCTTAAGCATCAGCAAAAACCGCCAAGGCACTATCATGATCTAACTTGAGATCTGCTACCGAACATTTACAACATAAGTTTGAATATGAGGTCATACTGCCACTATATTTCCAATATAACATCTACGGAAGGCAAAACAAAGCAAGCCACACACTACAGTCCAGGAGTAAACTGAATAACTGAACTTTGCCTCCATGAATATCGAATAGTCCTCCGCAGCATAAAGTCAAAAACAGTACATGTTAACGCTGCTATTTTAGCATAAAAAGTGACCAAATCAATTCAAACATGTCGAATTTCGGTAATTGAAAAGACGAGTCATTACACCTTATTCATTTGTATCCGACACAACAGTTCAGCATTCCAAAATGCTCCATCAGATTCAGACTAAAACAATACCGGCACAAACCGAATGGAAACTCCCCTCCTCGCAGCCCGGTCGAGGGATCGACGTCTCCTGCAGCCCGGGACGCCGCTCAGAGGAACTTCCTGTACGGCCGCCCGGCATCCTCGTCCTGCATATGCTGCATCCGACCCAGCAGGCACAGTCAGAAAAATCGATCTTAGGGTTTGGGGAAAGGAGAAAGGGGCAGCGGAACGGCAATAAGGACTACAGTGGATTACGAATTCGCGGACGATGCCCTTGTAGACGAGGATGGGGACAGCGAGGCCGAAGAGGCCGACGACGGCGAGGCTGCGGCGGGTCCAGCGGAAGTTGAACTCGAGGTTCTCGCGGCCGGCGTTCCACTCTTCGATCCACCGGTTCTTGTGCACCTCCATGCCGCCACCCATCTTCTCCTCCCCTTCGATCCGCCAAAGAGAAAGGGTATGTGTGCTGGTTGCTGGGGAGACGGTGAGAGTGATTTGGTTCGGGGAATTTTGGGGGTAGACTGCTTCGTCCGGTTTAGAGAGGACCCAGAGCGCAGCGTGTGGTGCGTGAAGCAAAAACCAACCACTAGCCCGTACCTGTGGATTGCACAAAACCAATCCAATGTCCATCAATTGGATACCCGTTTTCCGTGCATCCTACTCTGTTCGAAAAGAGTGTCGTTTTTTTTAAGATCGTGTTTGACCGCTTTGTTTTATTCAAAAATTTTATGTAAATTATAAAATAGATAAAACATCATTAAAGTATATCTAATGATAAATAAGTCGTAAGATAATCGAAAATATTTATAAAACTTTAAATAAGACGGATGGTCAAACATGATGTATATAAAACCTAAAACGACACTCTTTTTGAGACGGAGGAATTAAGTTAGGAGACTAATTATAACTTATAAAAAAAAAGAGACAACTTACAAGGTGAATAAGCATGGGTTTGGTCAGAGACGTAACTAGAGCAAAATAGTGAGGATGTCTTGCTCTTGTAGATATAAAAAATTAACTTAAGACAATGGAAATGTATTCCTAAAAGTGATTTTTCAAATTTTTGTGGGTGCCAACGTGGCTCGCCTTGTGTTTGGTTGTGGGATCATCGTGTTTTTGTATTTTTATGGGGCGAACCTACTTCTATGTTTGGTTAAAGATATTGGGTTGAACCTATTTATAGGTTTGGTTTTATAGGTTCTTGATGGGGTCCACATGACGTTTTCTACCTCGTGTTCCTCCTCCCCAACGGCTTTTGCTCGCAGAGGTAGAAAAGGCGCGTCGCTCCACCCCACCCAGCGTCGCCGCTTTGGATCCACATGAGGTGTGCTACCCCTGCTCTCCTAGGTCACCATTATTCCTTGGCGACCATGGCCTTGAGCCTTACCGCTGCCTGCTTGTGTGCTTAATTGCGGCACTCCACTCGATTCAGACGGACGGGTCAACCCACATGCTGGGAGAATATTCTCTATAGGGAGTCAAACCAAATCTATTCCCAACCAAACACTTATAGAACTGGGTCCAACCTAGTCCCAACACACATACGTTTTGTGCCATGCCTTGGCTGGGCCTGGTGGTTAAGTGTATATTCCCTCTTGGTTGGTAACCTTGGAATTGTTTGATCACACTTCAATCTGATATATAATCTACGGTCGAGAGATTAAGATGCCATATATCTATTGGTCTTCGTATTTGAGAGAGAGGATAGCAACCTTGGCTAGCGTGTCGGGGCGTATATTCCATTCCTAGAATCAAACTCGCATTTCGCATCGGGACTTGTTTCCAAATAAAAGTCGGCGACGTCTCTCGCATGGAACCATATAGGAAACATAATGCTCCACCCATAGAGCTATAGTGGTTTCCATAATCTCTGGAAGGATACATTTTTCTACACCTTGTATTGTAGTGTGGTAAGTGTAAGTGTGCATAGATACCGATTGAGACAACACAATAACTTTGAGTGCGAGGCGCAACAAACCATACTTGGTGGCATGATGGTACATAATACTCCACGCATAGAGTCTCAAGTGGTTTCCATAGTCTCTAAAATGATACAATCTTTTACACCCTGTGGTGTGGTGTGAGTGTGAGCATGAGCATGAGCGTGAATAGATACTGCAGCTGTGCTAAGACGAGGTCAACAAACCGAGTGTGAGGCGTGACAGCCCCCGTGCTTGCTGGCGTGATGGTATTGTGAGCCAGTGAGCCACATCGAACCCTGGTCTCGGTCTTTCCAATCCAACAGGTGTTGCCTGCCCAAGTGCCCGGTCTTCCTTCTCCAGTCAATTCCCAGCCTCGCCCCCGCCCCCGCCCCCGCCTACGGCCTCCGCTCGCGCTCCCGCCCGGAGGCTGCATCAAACCCTACCTCTCCGGGCCTCCCGGGCGGCCGCGAGATGCGACGCCTGTCCGGTTAATCCTCCTCCTCGCATCTGCTCCTCGCCCGCCCGCCCGCCGGCATGGGCCGCTACGGGCCGTTCCCTGCCGCCGCCGGGGATGGCGGGGGCTGCCTGCCCCTGCCGATTGTAGCGGCTGAGGGCGCGCTGGCTGCCCTGGACGGTGCCATTGCGATCGTGGCCTTCGTTCAGGTGGGTTGATTCGATCCGATGTCACGTGTTTTCGTTCTCCTTGAAATTAATGGCGGAGCTACGAAGCAGAGGAATGATGTGGATGTGTTGGATGGTGTGGATTGGGATAAGTAGTGGATGAGCACCTGACATCTATGCTTGTTCCTGATAATTTTGCTTGGTTCAGTAAGACATGCTAGCTATGTTAGTTGTTGTCTCTTTGTTCGTCTAGAGATTCCGACATGATACTTGCCCACCAGAGTTTTGCTTTGGTGTTACTGGATGTGGGAGCTCTATTCTGTTGAAATGACTAATATTCTGCACACACCGTGCCCAGCATTACTCTATGTATCAATGTATCTATAGCGATTGCTAGTTTTGACCAGTTGCCATGCACACCAACTTAAACTGTTTATTTAAGATCTTCCTCTCGAACAAGTTACTGATGATCACTTTGTTTGTAACATGCAGCTAGCAAGGATTCACAGGCACAACCAGCTACAAGGATGGACTCGGCAAAAGGTATCCAAAGTTTCTGAGTGCTGGGTGTGTTTGCATCTGAGGCAATGTAATGTGTAGCCTAGCTTTGCCTAAGCAAAGACATGCATTTGGTATTGGTTGAAGACTAGCTTAGCGGCTTAGCCTACATCGGTAAGAAACGGCTTGCACAGCCAGGCTAACTGAATTGGTTCTCCATCGTCTAAGAATTAGTGGTTATATGAAAGATCGTGTGGTTTGGCATGCTGCAGCTCTAAGCAACCAAGCAAGAACCCTTGCTTTTGGAGTTTTTTTTTCCAATATGAGCTAGTTTGACCTGGCCTAGCTAGGCAAAACATGCCAATGCAGTGGCGGACCATCAATGAATTAGGGGCCACTAATGATGCATGAATCAAATTAGCCATAGATTATTGTATCTTCAATAAGAAAATTTAAGAACCTACGGGCCCAAGTTAGTCTTACCTATCCTCCGCCCCTGCACCAATGATCCAAATATACCCATTGTTTTCCTATCTGCCCACCTTTTTGGTATGCTGTTTTAGGCTGCAGTTGTACGAAATAATGTTTCTATCAAGACAGATAGGTTCTTATTTGTCCCTTGAACTTTGAATGTGGCTTAGGTGAATCATTTGTTGTTATTAACTTTGAAATCAAATTTCCATTACCTTCTTTTATCCCATAGCAAGAAATTTAGTTTCATTTAAGTCCAACTGTTCTCTGCATTATGGAGACTAAATTTTGGAATGTTAGCCAAAAGGTATTTTAGGTATGGTAACACTGACCTATAAGCATGTCACAGTTAAAGTATAATGATGTGAATATATGCTATCATCTGACAGTAACATTGTATAGTTCAAGTCTGCTTTTGAAAGCCACAACCAAAACATTTCTTGCAATATGACATTTACATCAATACTTGGTTGTAGTTAAATTATTATGATATAAATCATGCTAAATCAGTTCTTGGCATTTGTTTCCCTTAAATGATATATGCCTAATCTCTTGCAGATATTCCATTTTATGATTGGCCTATCAAACATAGGTGAGACACACATTAGTTTGATAAACTCTTCCATTTCTCTCATCTTTTGTACCTAAGGTTTCTTTATTGTTTGCGTTTGTTGTACACTGGGAACTTCTGTGTACTCATATTTAGTGATTGTCTTTGTTTGGTTAATTAGTATTCAATTTGTGGTTAATGTCGTTCAATACTAGGCTAGTCTATCAAGTTACAATAGAAGTACCCTTTTTAAAAAAAAATGGAATGTAACTGCTACAACATTCAGGAAATAACGTGCATAAGAACATAGCTATGTAGAACCTAGTATGGAATGTATGCTAATTTCCATTTTTTTGCCTTTCTCATGTAGCTTGCAGCTTTTTATGCCTTTCTTTAAGTAGGTGTGGTATGTGCAAAATAACCTGATTGTCAATGACTCTCAATCAACGTTGAATTGCATTTGAACTGACTTTTAACTTCTTAGACGAACACAGTTTATTTTAGACACCCTATTACTTATTTGCAGTCACTCAGTGTCCTTGAGTAGAGTTACAGTTTCTAGTTCCATAGAGCGTTTTCAGTAACAAATTCTCAATACAAAGCACTCATAGTAGATCTTGAAATGAAGCAGAACAAATACAAACACTTCCCCACTTTTTATCTTATTTGCATATTTTCATGTATACCATCATGACTACTAACTCAAGTAATTTTTTTTTTTTTTCCTGTGATAGTGTTCCTAGTGTATTTCGTGTGTCTACCATCATTGCTACTTGTCAGAGATGGATTTGCTGGGTACATGGTTGTGGATTTGTTCTCATGGGTATGTTGTCCAGAGAGCATGGATTTACATTTACTATAGTTCTTTCATTGTTCTCCTGTTACAGGTCCTTTTCTTGTCCATTATCCCCTGACCATATCTAAGAATTATCCTTTCTCATTACTGTGCAGCTAGTCCACAGATATTGCTTCTTGCTTCTTTCCTGTTGCTACTGTCATTCTGGTAACTTTCTGAACATTTATTTTGGTATCTAGTATGCGTGATTAATTGATATGCGTGTATCTTTGTGAGTTTGTGTTAAGATTTAAGGTGCAAATCATAAGATGACCTTTGGAGTACCAGTGCATGTGTCTCTATGTTTAATGTGTGTCTTCGAAAGGTGGAGGCATAGGACATAAACAAAGAAACAATGCTCATGATCGGTCGAAAAAAAGCTAGACGCTTTCCTTGTTCCCTCCTAGTTGCCCCTGTCTAGTCAGTATCTTTTAGGTTGCTGAAACTTGCCCTATGTGCTTTCCAGCTGAACCATCTGGATGGGGAAACTGAATCACACGGTTACAACTGAAAAGACAACAGCATACCTCACAACAGACGAGTAGCTTCTAGCTCATCAGTTCTTTCTGCCATTGAATGTCAAGCATAGTGACAGGTGCTGGGGTCAATGGCGTGATCTGTGTTCCAGGGGTTGCTGACATAAATCGAACGTCGGTGATGACACAGGTTGTCGCCCCAATTCTAGATGTGCCGTGCCGCATTGCTGCTAGTGGTCATGACAGCATGAGTCTGAACTCTTGATGGGCCACCTCCCTATTGTGGCTGGGCCACTGTGAGATGCAGACGATGAAGATTACGGGTTATAACTGGGGCTGGTTGTCAATGGAGGCATGGTTCTGGCATCGCCGTCGCCTCGTCGTTTCCATAACGAGGAAGGTGGTGTTTACGGAGAGTCATTAACGCCCCATGGCGACGCCTATGGCCGGTCATTTACCTATCCCTCCCTGTTGAAGTAGTAACCAGACTCACCCCACCCACCCAAATAAATAAATAAAGAACTCGCACTAGCATCATCAGGTAACCTGATAAGTGGACAACTCTGCTGTGCACAGGGACATGCAAATATAACTGTAATTATTATATTTTTGGTGTTTCCTGAGATCATGCCGCTAGGTTTCAAATGCGAGCTGGGTTTACCTTATCGTCTAGGTGACGCGTAGGCGACAAGGGGTAATTAGATATCCAAGGTGTGCTGCATTCACCTGGACACCTAGGCGACACCTTTGAAACAGAGGCTGTTATGCTTGTAATATAGCTTAGAGCCTCAGACCCTTTTAGGTTTTTTCCTTGCTTTCTCTCAATAGTCAAAACTTTGCTATGATGGATTGTTATCAATTTTGGGGGTTCTCTTGAGTTGTAAATACCTTTTTTTATTTAGCTTATTAGCTTTATATTTCTCAAAATCATGATCTTACAGGGTTGACCTGTGTCATCAGACAAATGATGAAGAGGAAGAAGATGGAAGGAGTCAGAGTCACCGTGAAGCTTTACTAGACAGAACAAAAAGTGAAACCTGGCATCCGTCCTGTTAATATCCGTCAGAGGTGCTGTCCAGGAATACAGCTTGGAAGCCGACAAAAATTTGTGATTTTGGCAAGTTTCCCCCATCATTATGAGTTACTGATTGCATAATCTACCTTTTACTTGGTTCTCTACTTATTTATGCATTATGCCTTAGTTTCATAAAGAAAATTTTGTTTTGTTGTCTTTAATCATTTGATGCTTCTAGATTTACCTAAGCTAATACTTAGCTATTCATTTTCCCTGCAGGTGCTTGTACTGTCATTTGTTGTTATGTTCGCCTTTGCAATCCTCATATGGGTTGGCAGAGGAGAAAATCCTATTGATTCTTCTCTACTGAAAAGGGTACAAAGAATTTAACCACATCACATTGTGATGGGTTTATATCAGATATCTTTAGTTAACGTTCATATTGTTGTACTGCCTAGAAGAAAGAAAAACTATCTAAAAAAAACCCAAAATGTCTTGAAATTTGGAACGGAGGGAGTATTTCTTCTAGCCTATCTGCCCATGCATTCACACACCTCTGTTCATCTTGCGTCTTGATTTTCTGCTTTGTAGTCTACTCAAGATTTGCTAGCATATACATCTCACAAGAATTTGAAACTTTTCTGTATCATTACTTCATGGGCAAATATCTATTGTAGAGTCCAAACTGCACCTACTTTATGCTGTTGGCTGCACGTTGTATCATGACATTTTTTACCAAATTTCTTTGGACTTCTGGATGTCATTTTATTAAGTTATAAGAAGGCACAGAGCAAAATCTCATTTTTCTTTTTCGAACTGATGCATTGATAACCTACACGCTTCTGGGCAATGCAGGCAATAATGGGAGATTGTTCAGAATAAAACGAGAAAACCTAAATGTTCTTTGTAATATTTATCATGCATTCATGCTAGAAGCCTAAACTATGGGATCTCCATTCAAGACTGTCCTCTAGCTTTTCTGGGAACTGAATGTTGATTTTTGTATCTTATCTTTGTGAAGAATGCACACATTGTTTATAACTTCACAATTGTCACGAATTCCAGTAATGATTTTTCATTAACTTTTTTCATTTGCAAATTTATTGTTTTACAGATGTCAACCAATATTTTGTTTTGCAGGTGTATTTGGATGTATTTTCAGTAGCAGTTATTGTACATGGTGTTGCTCTGGCATGTTACGGTAAGCATTCAACATTGTTGATGTGTATGGTATGCCATTATTATGTCCTATTTGTTAGTCACGAATTTTAAATATTATAGACCTTCTGATTGTATGCACTCCTTTGTTGTGAACAGAAGTTGCGTTCCACTTATTTCATCTTTGTTAGCCTAGTAGATTGAAGTTGTACTCTAGATGCAAATGCTTGTTTCTATCTTATTCCTTGGAAAAATTGTGAATTGCCCACAGTTGCATCGCACCCATGCACATCATTATTTTGAGAGTGAAGCTTCAGGATTATAACTTTTGTTTTGCTCAGATTTTCTATTTGGTCCTACTGTCATGTAGGTGCAGTGTTATTCTCGAAGATGAGCAAAGTTCGTTCTGAAACTGTATCCACTGAGAAGTGGAAGGTATATCTGGTCCAGAACCATTCTTATTGTGGCTTGCATTCTGTGCTTATGAATTTTGATAAAATTACAGAATTTTGTTTCTTTGGGTCTCATTTTTTGACATATGAGCATTGTTTATAAATGTTTAAACTTAGAATTTTCTTGTGAATGTTTGAACCTAGATTTCAATCAGTCTTTCATGAATAGTTATAACTTAAAAAACATGCATTGCTGAAGGAATTCTATTCTGTATGATCTCTGCAACAGGGAAAGCATTATGCTGAATAATTGATTTCCCTTGAAGGAAAAACATATATGTGTTGAAACATCTATGCTATTTATTGGCAGGAGCTCATGAAAAATGTACAGATATAATATTATGAAAACATGAATGCTCATGCTCCTCTATTCAAATTGACAATCCTTTCATACAGGTTGCCAGTTTAGCTGCTGTCTCACTGATTTGTTTCTCGTCTTCTGCTATACTTGCACTTGTGACCAATGTTCCAGTAAGTTCTTTTTTTACAATATAGTCAGTGTAAATCCATGAGTTTTTAGTACATTTTTAAATGGCTTACCATTTTCCATTTTTTTGCAGGTTCTTTTGTATTGGTACTCGACAGATGTGGTCATCATCAACAATGCTGTTATTTTGTTTATATATTACTTCATAGGTATCTTTGTTTTCCTTTATGCATGGAAATAGCACCCCTGTTATCTCATCTACAGTCTTTTACTAATGCAATTTATCTTTCCATTGTCATTTATACTCGAAAGTGGGTGTTTTTGGTATTAAGCGTTGTTTTCTATGCATTTTTCCTGGCATATGTGCATATGCTTCTAGACCAGTTGGTGTGTGCCTTTTTTCCTTGTATCCATAGTCCCACCTGCAAGCATTCATGTGATTTGGTGTTGGCACTAGTTTTCTGTAAATGCATTACAATTCACTTTCCTTGGCTTGTCTGGGTTTATGTGAATCTCTGTCCATGTCTTTGCAGCTTATTTGCCAGGCTGTAGTTTTACGAAGCAAGAAGTGACATGATGCTTGGTCTGTAGATGCAAATTATTGATGTGAATAGATTTAGAAAAATTTTACTTGGTGCACTTGCGCTGCGCGCATGTCGAAGTGCAATGAAGAATGATTTTAAATGAAAAGTAGAAAAATAGAAACCGTGGTGTATGTTAGCCTGTTTTCCTGCTTATTCCTCACATATGGGTTTAACGCAAGTGCACATTAAAGATCTAGACTAGACTACCTCTTGAGTTCTCAGTTCTAATTGTGCTTATTTACTGGATCATTGATTGTTAGGCTCGTCAGTGCCATCAGGGTTTGTTTTATGGATCATGAGAGAGATGCCTCATCGGCAGGTAGTCGAAAGGCCCACAGAATCGAGGGTGGTTACTTTGTTCAGGGAAAGACCATCAACTACACAGGATCCACAGTGGAGGACAGCTGTCACATCCTCAAACAAGGTACTCCAGATATTGCATCCCTCGTGAAATTATCAATTCTAGGGTTGAATATGCTCCTCATACACTGATGGCACTGCATCAGGATCCGCTAGATATATAAAAATCTCTCTATGTAGGCCCTCAAGTCAAGCCCAATTTAACCTGAAGACAAACCATCGACAGTGATACTTTTTATTCCGCTTAATGTGCTGGGACTTGCCAACCCGTCATGGTCGCACTGGCGTCTGCTGGCATTTTGGTACAAGATGAATCTGTAATTCCTACTTGAAGGCACATTGGATAGGTGACGGAATTAGTTGTGGCTGTACCATACTTCTAAGTTCTCGGCCAAAGGGTGCACGGTATGAGCTGACACATTAGAACTGAGGTCGGGGTAATGTTTGAAGAACAAACAAATGTAAATAGCTTTGGCAGTTAGTGTCCCCTTTTAGATTTACCATACTCTTACCTTTCATTACATGTACCTTGTTTTATGTAGTGCTTCATCTAAATTACCATAGAAGGGCCCTGTGTTCAACAGATATTAATTACCCCCAGACACTATGAATCGCTGAGAAATTGTAACATACTCTGACTAGCTGTAAAATGGGCAAATCCTGCTACTTTGTGTTATGTTTGTTTTTTTACTTCAGTAACAACTCAGCATTCAGAAGGGATCCCTTCACATTGAGAATCCATAGATCAGTATTGTTTACATGCGATGAGAAGCTATTTAGCAGTTCATATTTGAACTCCATTTCAAATTATAAAGTGTTTTGGCTTTTTTTATATTCATGTCTTTTGCTAGATACTTAGATATAATACATAGTAAAAGTAATTTATATAAAAAAACCTAAACGTCTTATAATCTTGAATAGGACTACCAAAGTTATTGGGAATTTGGTGTCTCCCCCTGCTCCAAACCTCAATGGTGATTTTACTCTTTTTTTTTTTAAAAAAAAAAACTTTGCGATTTTGCTGTTGCGTTTTCAAACGAATCAGTCATTTACCCCCTATTCTCTAACATGGTTTGGGATGATTGGATTAAATGGAAAAAATTAATTGAAAACACGAAAAGGTAGCTACACGAAAATATAGCAATGCCCTCAGAAGCTTTTCTCCTCTCTCATAGTCACGTTCACTCGAACCGTCGCAGGGGGTTTTAGCTGCATCACCGGTTGACATGGTGATGAAGCTCCGGCAGCCCTCCTCTGCTTGTTGCCCTACCCTTCTCCCCAACTCATGCCCAAGCCTGCTAAGGCGCAGCTAGGTTCCGGCAAACTCTCTAGCGAGTTTTTGGGCTAACTTGTTGAGTTTTGAAGATAAAGACCATCACCATGAGGTTGCTCTTTTCGTTTTCTAGTTTGAGCGAATCTGTTCCCGTTTAACCGCATCACCATTCTTTCTTCTTGAACTCCAGTGAACTCCACCGTTGCTGGTCCTTTCTTCTCCTGTTTCCTTCTTGGGAAGCCACCATGCCTAGCCCCAACCCCCTCCTAGTGGCGGACCTAGGATTTTACCTAAGGGTATGTGACAATATACACAAAATTGAAGCCCCTCTTGGTGACGGTGTTCCTCCTAGCGGCAACGCTCGCTCTCCTTGTTGCCCTACCCTTCTCCACAACTCGCGCCCAAGGCTGCTAAGGCGCCATGCGGGGAAAACTAGATTTCCAGTGAACTATAACGAGTTTTTGGGCTAATTCGTCGAGTTCCAGAGACAAAGACCACCACGAGGTTGCTCTTTTCATTTTCTCATTTGAGCGAATTTGTTATTTTGTTCCGGTTTTGACTGTATTGCCATCCTTCTTCAACTCCGATGAACTCCACCGTTGGTGGTTTTTTCTTCTTCGGTTTTCGGTCGTACTTCTTGGCAAGCATGGGATTGAGCCAAAGACCTCTTGCCCAAAATGCAACGTGTTTACCACTAGGTTACTAAGATACATCCGTAAATTGAGACGCAAATGGTTATTTTATCTATAACTGATCACACATTGTTAGCTGCAAAGCATGCTCCACACAGGGCATCACGATGGACCACCAAATGGGTCCACCCCTGCCCCCTCCCCACAATGACCTCACAACGTGTTTAACTTGCTTCATTGGCTCGGTGAGAGGGAGAGAGAACCTGCTCCACTGGCTTTCTAAGAGAAGGAGAAATCGGGGAGAAATAGAGCTTCTATAAACCATGCATGACCATCTAATATGTCAAAGCGGCTGAACGGATATACATCCAAGCAACGGAGACCAAGTGGAAATTCCATTACTCTTGTGAGGCATGACCCCTTATTTTCTTATCTCAAAGTGTCTTTGCATGCACCTATGTAAATCGTGACACAAATGATTATTTTATCTAGAATTGATAACACATTGTTAGGCTGCGTTTCCCCAGCGGGCGTGCGGCGGACCACCTAAAGATATCCCGCAGGGGTGGTCCGCCCCTCCCCCTCACAATGGCCTCATGCTTAACTTGCTTCATTGGCTTAGTGAGAGGAGAGAGAATTTGCTCCACTTACTTTCTTAAGAGAAGTAGAAAACCGAGAGAAATAATAGAACTTTTTAAACCATGCATAACCATCTAATATGTTGGAGCATCCCGTTACTTTCGTCATCTCTTGAAGCGTGACCCCCTATTTTCTCATCTCATAGTGTCTTTGCATGCACCTATGCAATTATTTTAACCACCGCAATGCAACCATTTACTCTTCCACGTGGCCTTCTATAGCTCTCACATAAACATCTACTCTTTCCTACTAATATACACCATAATCCATAATTCTAGATCTCCAACATTCCATATAACCGCCAGCCAATGCAAGCCTTGTCTCCCTCGCGGCACTGCAGCAAACCATGGGCGTGAGCACCACTGACCTGTCCGCGCCACCCCACTCCGTCAACCTGCCCGGCTGCATGGCGTCCTCCTCCTCCTCCTCCTCCGTTGCCCCGTGGCAGCGTTCAGACAAGCACCACCGCGGCGCGGCCGCCGTGGTCCGCCGCGCGCAGCTCGTCCTGTCGCGCGACGTCGGGTGGTGCGGGCAGCGCGCGTGGCGGAAGCTGCTCAGGCGGCTGGCGCAGGAGACCAAGTGCATCTGCAGCTCCCCGACGGCGGCGGCCACGGGCAGGCCCATCACGTTCGGCTACGACGCCGCCAGCTACGCCAAGAACTTCGACGACGGACGCAGCCCCGCGCGAGCCGCGCCCGTCGTCGTCGTCGCCAATGCCGAGGCGGATAAGCCGAGCGGCAACTGACCCGATCGACGTTCTTCGATCTCTGCCCCTCGTCGAACCCCTTCCGATCCTTTTCCCTTTTTCCTTCTTATTAACCTTTTTTTTTCTCCTTGGTTTTATTTCCTTCGTTTAATTTCTAGCGCCTCCCTGGTGATGGTGATGTTGGTGTTGTTAATGGCCTCATCAATACCCCATACATATCTAGTAATCTGTACATAGCTTTCGAGATAACACGAGTGGAGTTTCGCCAAATGCACATAGAGCAATGTATCATCCCTCTGAATGACTGAATCTCAATTCTTGCATTAGTAAGAAATTTCAGATAATGCAGGGGAGGGATCCATTTTGTGCCCAATCTTTCAATTGTCCTTGATTGATTTTAAGATTACAGCAGAGAAGCAATTTCTGCCTAATATGAAACGCGAGGATTGTGGTGGTCTGTTAATTCTTCATCTGGATATTTGATTGATCGGTTGGCAGTTAATCGTCAGCGCTAACTTGCCAAAGAAAGAAGACCTTTTTAAAGAAAAGGAAACGGCCAATGGGTGGTGCAGATCAAGCTACTCATGGAAGGACCATGCAATACATTACAGCAGGACAAAAGGCGAAAGTGGACGGAATTTATTGGCCTTGATGATCTTAGGTAGGGCCATATTAAATTTATTTTCTTTCAATGTGCCTGCCTAGTTAAGTACCGGCAACATTTCTCAGATCTGCAAATCGGGGCGTGTTGGCAGTGGAACGCGACACTTTCTTTCTGAATATCTTCAAACTTCATTACATTGTCTACACATTTTTTTTTACCCTGTGATCCTTGTGTTCCAACAGCCATGGAATTAATGCCGATGGAAGCTCTTGGTTTGTTGCCTCGAATATAGGGTTCTTCCTTGATTTGTTCTCGCTAGCTCCTCACTGGTTTTGCCCCTACACTACACGGCGGTTGCTTCCTGCAAGAGCAAGGCCATTTGGTAATATGAAGGTTGTTGATTGGTGCTAGCGCTACTAAAGACTGGGCTCCATACCAAAGCCAAAGCGAGGCAAAGCTGACCTATTTGAGGCCTCCTCGGTTGGGCGGTTGCCCTCTCCTGCCGCGAAAGGAAGGCAGAAGCTTCCTTGTCGTCAGGGTTGGCCTCTCTCTCCGCAGATTTTCCGTTGCTGCAGTGCAGAGGGAATTTTCAGGTGCAACTACCGGCCGGCACGCGCGCCGAGGCTGGATCCGATCACTCTGCACCCTGCGATGATCGCTGCCAGCTTTTGATTCACTTGACCCATGTTTAGCGTTTAACATCAAAATGTAATGATTCCCAACTCTGAAGAGCGAAGACAGTGACCAGCAGCTTCAGCTTCACAGATCAGAAAGGGAACGCCGGAGTACACGTACGAGTTAGTATAGAGAGGGGAAACGGTAGGCATTTATGTCCTGATGACTCGAAAACAAGTCAAGCTATATACACCAAATACAGTACGATTACTAAAAGCGCCACAACGTACGCAGCAAGGTGACGCAACCCCAGTCATGGTTGTTGCAAGGACAAGAACGAAACGAACGCACATGTAAATTCAGTGGCTCAAGGCTGTAGCACGGTCACCGGGCAGGCGGCGGTAAATGGCGTGGTCCACCAATCATCCAAGCGGCAAGCAACTCCCTCAGACCCTCACTGTCAGCTTAAAAATCAAAGAGAGCATGTGCTGACCTGACCTGAATAATGCTCACCAACACCATGGCCAGTAGAGAATGGATGGATGATGATCCTGTTTTTGGAAAATTATTGGGGATGTGTTTTTTTTTATTTAAATTTATTCGTAAATAAACCATCATTTTCGATTTAAAAGCTGTTATACAAAAATTGGAGATACAGCACCCTGTCGGGTGTTGCACGGCTGGCTATCTTAATACAATAAATATACGTTAAATGAGATATTGTATGACTGAGATACAACAATGACTCCGTGGCCCAATGGATAAGGCGCTGGTCTACGGAACCAGAGATTCTGGGTTCGATCCCCAGCGGAGTCGTTTTCATTTTTTTTTTTTTAATTTTTGCTTTTCTGGGTGTGTTTGCAGTTGTGCTGTGTTTACCTGTTAAATGTTCTACCAAGTATTTTGTATTTCTTTTTTTATTATTTTTTTTCTTTCCGAGATGTGTTTGCAGTTGTGCTGTCAAATGTTGTATAACAATTCGTTCGATCTTACAGTCTTATAAACCGTCAAACCTTACATATAGATATAGGCTATAGCTTACAGTTGTTAAGTTATTCAGTTCATGATTTTTCTCAAGGTGTATTAACTCAAAAAAAAAAAAAAAAAAAAAAAAAAAAAAAGCAAGCTAACAAATTTTCACTTTACTGTATAAAAGCTATTAGAATCTGATCACCGTTGAAGGCAAATTTTCTCCGGGTAGACCAGGCAACACGGCCAGACATCCAAGCACACTGCACAACCTTAGTTTGCCGAAACTGTTCATACATTTTCTCTTTATAACCAAATTATTTGACTGTTTTGGGCACCATAGAGTAATACAACATTCTCATCAGTTGATAAAGGAACACACAATTATTAGAAAGAGTATTTCTAACGGACGATGCAACGGCTTAAGCCGTGTCTAGGACTTCGCAGGAGATGGCATCGTTGTTGTTGTTGTTGTTGTGTAGATGGATTTCAGCTGCCTGTTTATGAGCTTGCTGTCATAGAGAGCAAGCTGAAGCTCCATGCCATCTGACCACCATTGCTGTAGCCCATGCGCCTCAAGGAACTTTTGTGGGCCTTTTGATGTCACAAAGAGCTTTGCAACCACGTCACCAGCAATCTCACTTGCCTTGCGTTGCTGTTGTTGTTCATCGGAAGCAGCATCTGTTGTTGTGGACGAGCAAGAGGGAGCGTTGTAGTGGCAGCAGATGTAATCACTGTTGTTGACATACAAATGTGGCACCCATTTCTTCTCGGTGCGCAATCTCTTCTTGTCACTTGCCTCCGCCTTAGCAGTGTCAATCGGTGTTGTTGCTGCTTCCTTCAATAGCAGACTTCCTTTGACTTTGTTCCAAAGGTAGTTGGCTTTCTCACTCATGCTCCTTACACCCATGGCCAGTGAAACAGAGGGTGGATTGAAAAGATGACACTCCACAAAAACTCCTTGTTTGGCAAGCTCTTTGCAGACTTGAAGCGCAAATCCAGCTCCCAGGGAGTGCCCAGCAACACAAACATTGGCGCTGCCAAACTTCTCAACTGCTGATTTTAGTGCTGCTAAAGCACCAACAAATCTCACTGAACCTTTGAGGCTCTCCCATACCAAGAAACGAAGGTCATCCTGCAGGTCCCTCTTCATAGTTGGTTTCTGCAGGAGGGTTCCTCTGAGAGCTAACACGGCCCTCGGTGCCCCGCTTGGTCTTAGGAGGATAAAGTCAGATAAGGCAGAAGAACGATCCCACTCCAGCATGGCGCCATAGATGGAACCATCTCTCTCATCCACCAATGTCTCTGTGACCTTGTATTTGAAGGGTTTCCACCATTTCGGAGCAAGGCCATCCTCTTGGCCTTTCTGGTCCTGCCTGTCCAGTTCAAGCAGGTAGACTGCTTGAATGAAGCAGGCCATTACCATCCTTTTGTAATTTGGATCCTTCCTGTAAATCAATTAAAGCAAGAAAAAATGTTAGGGGGCGAAAAGGCGCATCATGGTCCACGGGTACAATGAAATAAAGTTAGTACAGATTTCAAATGGATTCTTTCGCATTGACATGAGGCTTGGCCAGAAACTCCCTCCCCATACCAAGATTTACTAATATTTTAAAATAACCCTCGTCAACAAAATTTTTCAAAAACAACCCATTTGGCCACCGAGGCCTATTGCATGGACAGAAAGGTTTGCCATGGAATCCATAGCTTCAATTGCTATGGAAACCATATCTGGAATTGTGCAGAGACTTAATCCTGAAGTAAGAGCAGAAAGAATTCTGTAAATTTCCTGGAAACCGTTACTGGACACAGACTGTTATACAACAAAAGCGTGTGCACAGAAAGCGTGTGCTCATTGCTTTCTTGTTTTCTTTTCTCCTCAGGAGCAGTGCCTTTGTTTCTTCTCATCAACCATAAGTTAACCTTTGCTTGCAGGAATAGTAAACAACTCTGCTACTCCAAAAACTGCACACTAAGCACAAAATGGAAGAACTCCACAAAACTACCACGCGACGCGACTGAAAATCACAATGTCGCTACTTGAAAAGGGTGATCGATCTTGCCGCATGCCGATTGAAGAACCTTCCATTCTCATTTAACTGCGAGCAGGGAAAGGGAATAGCGCCACCACTCGTTTATCCCCTCCCGACCAACACCAAGGGAATGCCCGAAAAACAAGGTGCCACCATTTTTTTGAGATTACTGTCTCTGATCCAACTGAAACCTAGAATCCCGCAGCTTGAACGAAACCACATACTACAGATAACCCGCTATCCGGATCCGGACATCCCCATCGACATTCAGGAATGGAAATAAAGAAGTTCATGAATGCAAAGACACGGGATCGCTTACCAACTCGATCTGATGATCTCCTTCCAGTTGGGCGGCGGCAGGTTGCGCGGCCCGGACACGTGGAAGTCGTAGGGGTGACCCTCCGCCTCCGCGTCCGCCGCGGCCACCACCACGGCTCCTCCGCCGCACCCTCCTCCCTCCACCTCCACCACCGCCTCCTCCTCGTCCTCCTCCGCCGCCGGAGCTGGTGCGTGGGGCAAGTCGATCGGCATCGCCGCGGCGCAGGCGGCCATACGCCCGCCCTCGCGGCGCGGGGTGGGGATCGCGAGATGGAGAGCGCGTGCGCGCAACGGTCGAACCGGCGTGGGGGCGAGGAATGTCGAGTGCGCGAGCGCGAGGATTCTCCAGGTGGGGCGAGAGCGCAACCGCGGCGGTAGGGTATTTGGGATCTCAGGAAGGGGACAGCGGCCAACGGTCATGTTTGGAAGGGGAGCGGCAACTGGGGGCTTTCATTCGTTACGGCAGGGTTGTGTGGCTTAAGCGTGTTGACAATGAGTATGCCTTCCTTGTTGGAAGGTGTCGCTTTTCTCCCTTTCCTTCTCATTTCCGGCCGTGGTTTAAGAATTTTATTTTTTCTATTGAGAAAAGGTACTGTACTCTCTTCAAAAAGTTTGGTGAATGAATGGCAAAAAACTTATGAGAGATTTCATGCAATAAACCATCCAAAATCATGGGAACACCCAACCAATCGAGCCCTAGAGAGATTTCATGCAATAAACCATTCTAGGAACACTCACCATCGTTGTAAAATAAATAAACCCCATAGGTTATATGCCCTCTTTCTAACAAAATCTTGAAGAACAATGCATGTAGAGTATGAAGACTTGTATAACTAGCCATGATAGAAGGCAATTATTCACCAACATGAATCCTCTAGTTATATGTCATCGAGGTTTCCTCTAGTCTCGGCCATGGAGTTGCATGAGGAGCAAGTAACATGTGACGTTTCGGGAGCAACAATTGTAGAAAATGTTCTTTGAAGTTATTTCATCATAGTAACGATTCCACGTATCAGTAATTTAATTAAGGAAATAAATGATTTTAGATGACAAAGTGGTAATAAAGTAATAAAAAAGGGTTTGATTGAATAGAAATACAGTAGTTCAGGATTCCCAATGCAAAATTGTTTAAAAAGTTATTATGAAATTGTTGGAGAAGGACAAAATTTAAGTTTGCTATTCTTTTTACTAACTTGCTAGATTTATTAGTTTAGCAAGTAATAAATAAATGATATAAAATTTCTAAAGTATTTTAAGATGGATGGAGTACGCTCCCGAATAAACATCTCATAGGCTTCTAGAAGGGTTTCTAGAAGGGGATTCCTTCTTTTTTTTTTTTTTTTTTTTTTTTTTTTGTAGGATCCTGGGCGGCTCGGACACCATCGGGCGGGCCCTGGTTAGAAACAAACCAAACTTGGGATTCCTTCTTGTAGGATCCTGGGCCTCGGACAATCGGGCGGGCCCTCTACAATCTGGCCCAAGTGGACTGGACTTTTTGGAGTTCGAGCCCGGGGCCCATACAGATTGGTTTCCTTGCCTTTTCCTCCCCAATATAATACTCCGCATCCCCAAAAAGGTTGTTGCCTTGCAAGTTGCAACGCTCCCCCGGACGCCGCCGGACCCGGATCCATCCCACCAATCCTTCTCCCCTCCGAGTCTCCGCCTCCGATGGGCCGCCGCCCCCCGCAAGCGCCGCCGCCGTCACGCGGGAGTCGCGGCCGGGCAGGGACCCGACCGCTTCTCCCACCTCACCGAGGACCTCCTCCGCAGCATCCTCAACTGCCTCCCGACCCGCACCGCCGCCAGGCTCGCCGCCGTGTCCCGCCACTTCCGCCACGAGGTCTCCCGGCTCCTCGAGCGCGTCGACTCGCTCACCCTCCACGAGCCCCACTTCCCGGACCCTCTGCGGGTCGTCCCGCCGCGCCTCATCCGCCGCCTCACCATCGCCCCGCACCGCGCCATCCCGCCCTCGTCTTTCCGCCCCATCATCGACGAGGCCGCCCTGCACGGCGTCTCCGAGCTCTCCTTCCGCCTCGCCCGCCGCACGCGGCTGCCCAAGAACGTGCTCACCATCAAATCCCTCGTCGTGCTCGCGCTCGACACCTGCGCCGTGCCTCCATGGTCCGACGTCAGCTGCCCCCTGCCTCCGCACGCTCAAGCTCCGCCGCGTCGCCATCCACCAGGAGAACATCAACAAGATCCTCGCCTCCGCGTCGTGCCTGGAGACGCTCGAGATGGAGTTCTGCACGGGCCACGGCAAGGTCAGGGGCTGCACGGTGGAGTCGTCCTCCGTGAGGAACCTCGTCTTCAGGCCGACGCTGAAGCAGGAGGCCACCGTGATTAGAGCGCCGGGGCTCAGGGTGCTCACGCTGTACACGCGGAGCAGGGCCAAGACTCTGGAGCTGGCCCCTGCGCCAGAGATCAGGAAGGTGTACCTGCACATGTCCAAATCAAAGAGTATGAAGAAGTCAATAATGGAGCCATTCAGGGTTCGGCCCTTCCTGGATGCTGCCGTGAAGCTGGAGTGCCTCACGCTCAGAGGCCATGCCACGAAGGTGAGCTCGATCTCTTGCATCGCACGTTAACTGCTACTTGCTTGCTGCTGGTTTTGTTCTGTGCAATGTTTGGGTAGCCACTATCAAGAAGAACCCTCTTCTTGGTATTTTTATTGCATGACATTAGGGATAAGCAAAAGTTGGTAGTATGCAACATTTTCGTTTGTAAAGTCTTCTGAGCATGTGCTTACCTAGCACAAACGGATGCTCAGATTAGTCATAATTCATAAGAGTTCAAACCTTGAAATCAACTAGACACGTGCATTAGGAAGGACAGAACATTCAATCTTGTGCCTTAGATTAGGATTGACACATCATAATTTCGTGGTTGCATAAAATTATCTTATAGCTGTTATATTGTAGAATCGATGCTTAAAACCCCCCATTAAATTGCTCTGTAAGAGATCTTGCTAGAATCACCTAAGAGATCAAGTGCTCTGAGATTGCCTTAACCTGGTTAACAATGCCAATTGCCTGTGAGAGATCACATTTTGGTTGCCATGTTAGACTGTTAGAAGAACATGTAATAGAGCGGCTCATGCTTTCGCAAGATCAGTGGAACCTGAGGTCAGTGCTGTTTGGGTTGATGTGGTGCCAGAGTTCATCTGGTCATTTGTTTATCATGCTCTAAATATTTCAGTTTGATAAAAGGGCTGCCATTTACATAAAAAAAAAATACACATTGTTAATGACTCATGTGATTAAACGATGTCAATATGACAAGAAAACATTAAAAATTCAAAGAATGTATCTTATATGATGCTACATAGATTCTAGGGAAACCAAGGGACTATAAGAGAATGGCTGGAGCATGTGATTAGTGTTTATGTGCCATCAACAACAAAGGAAGAGCTCTTATTTAAACATTTAAGTTTGTCATTTCTTATGATTTGTGCTTGTCTGGGGTTCTGGGCAAAACACACAGTAAATCATAGTGTCTATATCGTGAAATTAAGTAAATCTGCGACAAATATTGTTGAAAGACTTGCTTTCATTGAAGGACAGAGCATTTAACTTTGATCTTTATAATACAGTTATATTAGAGGTTGCAGTTTGTATGATCTATTTATGCTAAATAGGTGCAACGTGCTTCATTGTGATTTATTGGTATGGGCACAACAAAAAGTAATTTTCTCCCTCCGCCCTAATATATAATGCGTAACCACTTTTTATTCATGTCTATAAGGCGTGTTGTCTCTAGACGCACAGTGTTTAGAGAGAATTTAATGTGTTCTTGGTCTGTCAACCAGAGGTGGTTATGCCTTATATACTAAGACAGGGGGGTTAGCATATATGAAGTTTATAGCATACAGTAGTTGTGAGTATGAGTTTGTCATATGTTGAATGTCTTGATATTATTGCAGGTATTGTCATATGAATATGAAAAAAATCCTATGTTGACGGTTATGTTTCAAGACTTGAGGTCTCTGTCAGTGAGCTTGAATCTCGCAAGTGAACAAGAACCTGTTTTGCTGCTGAAGCTTCTAAAGAACTGCCCTAACCTACAGAATTTCGTTCTTTCGGTACCTAACACCAGCTTTCTTATTCACATTAGAACCTTATCATCTCAAGCTTCATCTTGTGGTGTATCACTAACTCACCTTCCTGTACTAGGCTGCTGAACCAAGGGCTGCTGAAACAGGCAACGACAGTGATTTGCCAAGGGCTGCTGAAACAGGCAACGACAGTGATTTGCCCCGTTTTACTGATCACAAGGATATGCTGGCAAGCATATCTTGCCTGACTACCAGTTTGGTGCAGTTCAAGTTTCTTGGGTTCAAGCCTCAAGAATATCAAGAGGAACTGGTCGTTTATCTGCTAACCGTAGCAAAACAACTGAAGAAGGTGGGGGTGGAGTTTGATACGAGAGAATTAGCTGCTGTGAAGCGGATTCTGTCAGTTAGGGGAGCCTCGACTGAGAGGACATCTACGAAGTACAAGAAAAACTACTACATGGAATTGGAGTACTCTTGATAGAGTTAGTATATACAGTAATGCCGTGGTATAATTCTGAGAAGCTGCTTTAAGCGTTTGAGCCACTGATTACCGATATAATCAAATTTCAATTTAATAAATTGATCTGGTGTGAGATCAAACTTATCATACTTTTTATTGCTTCGCGTCTAAGTGTAATCTCTGCAACAGTTCATACATTGGAATGTCGCACTACACAAATACTCGAAATACATACGTGCCGCAAGTTGAATTCTCCATGATGCTGGTGGTTCGAAGGAATATCGCTCCTTGCTGCCGTGATACAAAAGGCTGGAATCTTGTATACGGTCACTAGGAAGCTCTGCCATAGATCGTGTTTTCATATTTGCCCCTCCACCTGCACGTTGTCCATGTCAAATGCGTTAACTATGCAGGATACCTGAGTGATGTGGTGGGAGGTATGAGGGGAGTCACGGCCCACCTGCTGGAATCATCAGATGGCACCTGAAGCTCCTGCTCCGAACCGAACGGATCGAACACACGGTCAATGTCCTCGTTCTTCACCTCCTCAAGGGTAGCGGGGTTCCACTGCGGCATCATAGAGAAGTTAAAAAAAAAAAGGATCACATGGCAACAATATTCATATTGGAAATACATACAGAAAGCATCGTATTAAAAAAAAAAAAGGATCACATGGCAACAATATTCATATTGAGAACAGAAAGGAAAGGAGAAAGAGAGATGAACCTTAGGGGCATTGTCTTTATCAATGCTAAGAGCTCTAATGCCCTGTTGTAAAATCAAATTGAAAATTTTAGTGACCAAGTTCAAAACTCAATTTTAAGGCAACGGCAGTTCATTGGTACGATCCCCATACCTCATAAACATCCCCATTAACGACAGACCATAATATGTTCATTGTAAGCCTAAATTCCTTCATCAAGCATTCAGGCAAACTCTGTTTCCGACCTTCTCTGATCTGAAAGTTTCAAATCATCAAGGAAACTAGAGCTTATCTTCTGGAATGAAAACTCATAGAAATCCACTGCAGCGCATAACTACATAAATTAAAATAGTAGTTTTTCACAAGAATAAAGCAGGTGATCATGGAGTGGGGGAGCTGCGCTAGCCTCCACCTTATAGACAAGCAAAAAACATAGAGGTCAACTTGATAAATTTCATTAGGTTAACAATAATGTGAGAGATTGTACCGATCTCAGGGTGATCTTCAGTGCAGTTGGAGATGATCTTCTCAGACCCTTTAGGACTGGAGCTATCCATTGATTTCCATCTATGCTTGCTTCTGATTCCTACAGTGACGAAAGTTAAGGTGTTTGATTAATGATACACATATGCTGCAAAATAGAGAATTGCCTTGTTACAAGGACAGTGATACAGAGATGGTTTGATGCTACAACAAAGGATGAATGCATCTTAGGTGCTGAAAAATATTGGTAGCTAAGTTATCACCAATAGTCTGAGAAATTGATGGAAATCTCACAGCATAAAGTGGGATGGCATGAATGTTGAATTCTTACAAATTCCTTTATGATGTCCTCAACAGTCTCCGCAGAGAAGCATTTGTTGATAGTTGAAAGCCTATCAAAGAAAGATTGAGATATCACTGTCAG
This sequence comes from Hyparrhenia diplandra, assembly GCA_015847255.1. NCBI lineage: Eukaryota > Viridiplantae > Streptophyta > Magnoliopsida > Poales > Poaceae > Hyparrhenia > Hyparrhenia diplandra. The sequence continues at coordinate 61,667 of JADLZK010005974.1, forward strand.
TTTATTTTCAGTATATGCAGGATAATAATTATCTTATATGTGTAACAAGTTCTATCTCAAATAATCATCAGATTCAGTACTTGTTCAAAATACTATCTTCATCAGGTTGAACATCTGTTGAAAATTCTTCAATTACAGCTCGGACTGCAGACTCATCACCTGTGTCCAAATTCAGTAGACGTTTTTCAAGTTCTTCCAATTTCTGCAATAAATATCACAAGCGCTTTGATTAGTAAAACTACAGGCAACCACTATCAACAAGCAGTCTGACAGTATCTACTCCCAAGTTTCTATTATTTGCACATGCAACCAAGTGGACATTAGTGCAGTAAAGCGAATAGAAGTAGAAATGCTAGCTGCTGAATGTCTTACTTCAGAGCTGACAAAATGAGTAGCAAGACCAGCAGAAATCATTTCCTTCGCATTCAGTCTAGCACCAGTTAAAGCCAGATACTCGCCTGATAGTTCAAAAGAAGACAAATCATCAACACTCATGAGATGCATCATAAATATATGTCGCACAGTCATATATTTGATTGATTGATTGATTGATTGATTTTTTAAAAGAAAAACATGACCCAACGTTTGATTTACAATTGCCAGTTTTTTCACTATAATATTTCAGCAATGAAGCTCATGCATACCTTTTTATGTATGAAAATTTATAATATAATACTTACCTAAATATCCAGGGAGCCGAGAATGGATGTAGGAAAAGCTACAATCTGTGTGCAAGCCAACACTAACCTCAGGAGTAGCAAAGATCTACCAAAAAGAAAAGGAGAAGACAAGTTGATCACTGTTAGAATCTCCAAAATGGTTCAGAACCACATTTAGAGGCAATCAAGTTGATAGCCTTTCAATATTAAAAAACTTGATATAATGTTCATATACTGTTTACATAACAAAAGATCATATAGATTGGTGCACAAGAGTACAGGTTTTATCATGAGCAATTCAATGAAGACAATAAATAGAGAAGAGTTAAGGTAAAATAGACAATAATATAGGCCCCAAAAGTGTATTGTTAGCACATACTGTTTTCTCTGTTACAACTGCAAACTTCAGTGGTGCAACCATAGCAGCACCACCACCCATGACAAGCCCATTAACAAGAGCAACCTACACGAACATAGGATAGTAGAGTTTCAGTACATTATTTTCTTCAGAAAGATGAGTGGTTCTCAGGCAATCATATACCGTGGTTTTCTTGTACGTGTGAATGTGGTAGCAAAGCCAATACATCCTATACACAACCTCGAGGCAGGAATCATCTGCAAAAGCAGTATTTGTAGCTCCAATCCTAAGTGACATGATTTATTGTATGCAAATGCACATCATGGTAATAGAAATCAATTTAGCTAGTAAGAAATTGAAATGATTTGACGGCAATGGCATGCAACTATTCTGTAATGTCCATACTTGATCTCCCTTCATAAAACATCTTTAGGTCCCCACCAGCAGAAAATGCACGTCCAGCTCCCTATTCAAAATCAAACATCAGTACATAGGATGGTAACATTTGTCTAACTGGAACTTAAGACAAGTAGACAACTGCTGAATCTATAAAAATAGATCAATAGCATATCTACTTTGACAGCAAGATGGATCACTCATGTCAACTCAATACGTTGATGCCCTTGCCAACTTGCTCAACAAAATATTTGATGGTACTGAAATTGTTGCACATTACATTAGGTGGTCAGACATTTTAAGTGACAAACTTTCTTCACCGTATCATATTCATTGTTGCAGATGGTAAATGAACAGACAACTTTCTTGGCTCTCAGAATTTTAACAATACACACCTAAACTTACCTTGGTCCATACCGTCCTACCCAGAGCAGTATAGCAGCTACAGGTGGGCATATGCTAATGCACTACCATATATATAATCGAAGGCACGCACCTTAAAGATGACTAATTTGGCGTTCTCATCCTTCTCCCATTTCTCCAGGAACTGTGCGAGGCGGTACACCTACAAGCAGAAACCACGCGCACACAATCGAACCACAAGAAACTTCTAGTTCAAGAACCAGAAAAACGGGGCAAGGAGCCACACCACTCTGTCGGAGATGCCGTTGAGCTGGCGCGGGCGGTTGAGCGTGATCACCCTCGCGCTCCCGGCCTCCTGTCCGAGGACCACCTGCAGCACCAGCAGAGCACGGGGCCATGGTCCCCTCAGGTTAGCTGATCCTGATCCCAATCGGGACGCAGCGGCAGGAGAAGGCAAGAGATTTGGTGTGCAACCAGTCAGCTGCATCGATCGGTGGTACCTCCTCGGGATTTGTTTGCTGCTTCTGAGCCATTGGCGACTGAAGCTTGAGGTTCCCTCCTAACGTGCGTACTGGTGTTGCGGCGCGAGGTGAGAAGCTGAGAAGAATTTGTTGGCGGTGGAGGTGATCGGGGTGGGGTGTTTGGTGTGTGTAGGTCAGTGTCGTGATGGAGAGAGGAGGGGTAGGTAGTGTGGAAGGGTGAGTCGCAGATGGAGGCAGAGCAAGTTTGCGCACGGTGGTAGGTGCGGCTTGGCCTCAGAAGTCGCAGACTCGCAGGCTGGCCTGGCGGCTGGCATATAGGCAGTGCTCCTACCCCTTTTTTCAGAAAAAAAAAAAAAAGTCTCTTTTTTCCTTGTGTTGAGACGGTAGTCTAAACTGACTTGAGTAATCCCATTTGACATCGGCATTTTAGGCCTCATGTGTAATGCAGATTCTCCAAATAGAAAAAATTCAGGATTTAAGTTGCATAAAACTTGTAATTCTGCAAGAATCTATAGTGCAGGATATTTAAAGAGTAATATTTGGTGTGGAGGAGGCCGGCCGGCGTGTCCACGTAAACAAATTTACCGCTGAGCGTCCGATTCGCGTTGGGTGGATCTCGATCGAGCTGACTTTTCTGCCTGGGCCGTTCGCCGACGAAGGTTCTCTGGCAGCGGGCCCGTGTTCTTTGTCGTGCTACGGTTGGCTGCCACCGCGGGTGTCTTTGTCGTGCGTGCATTGGCACGTTCCGTTCGGCCGTTGGCGGCTTGCTTTTCCACAGGTCGCGGCGTGCGTCGTCGCCGCGTCGTTGCTTTGGCGTCGTCGCGGCCCAAACGGGCGTGAAATCCGTGGGCGGGCGGGGGCCACCGCGGCTGGGCCACCTGGTTTCTGACCAATGAGCTTTTCGGCAAAGACGAGCGAGCGATGAGGTTTGGACGGCCCTTCGCACCGGTCGGCGCGGGCACAGTTTGGGCGGCGTCCCCGCGCCGCGGGCCCCGTCGTTCGTTGAGGCGCTAGCGGGGTCCCGGGAAATATATGCTGCAACGATAAGCGCGTTCAAACCTCGTCCCCGCTGGTGGGGACATCGTCTTCGAAGAGATGGCCCGATGCGTCATTGGCCTTCGGCAGGGTGTCTCTCGAGCACGTCCTCGCCGTTCTTTTGGGTTGGGGATAAAATCGGCCCGCTCCATTCTCTTCGCTTGCGCCCGGCCTTCCATCGCTCTGCTTGGTGAGTTCTTCTTCTCCTCCCCGCCCCCCCGCCCGCCATCGTTCTTCCTTATCTTCCTCCTCCCTCTCAACGCCCCACCGCGGTGACCTCTCATATCTTCCGGCGCCGCCGCTCGGCTCCGTCTCCCGGTCTTTGCGGTGGTCTTTGCCTCCTGCGAGGTTCTTGCCGTGGAGATCGAGATCCCGTCGTCGGCTGCGGCCCAGGAGGCCGTGTCGCGGTTCTTGTGCGAAGGAGGGCAGCCGATTCGTCTGCGAGAGGCGTAGGCGTGAGAGAAGGCGGCTGGCGCTCACGCTGTGGTATGCCTCCTATACCCCTCCTCTCCCCTCCCAAATAGTTATGTCGCGGTCATTGTCGTTTTGAGAATGCATAATCTTACGGTGTGCCTTGTGTCCTGTGTGCTCTTTGTTTTCCCCTTTCTTTTTCGGTTGTTCTTTCGATTTTGTCCTCGTCGAGTTCCACGGATATACACGGTGGTTCCATGTTCGTTGTTGGGCGCCCTATTTGTCGTTCTTTTGCGGCCGTTGTGAACGGTGCGGCTTACCCTATCGCGCCATTGTCTCACGAATTCATGGGGATGGAACGCCGTTGCGCGGTGTTGAAATTGATGTTCCATACCCCGGCCCGATCCGATCTTTGCCGTAGATTTTTTAAGGCACCCATGGAAGAATCTGCAGGTCTTGGCGTATGAGCGAAGCTGCGCTACTGAGCCATATCTTTCTTGCGGGGCCTTTATGGTTTTGTGGTTGTAGATTACAACTTTGAAGGCTTAGTGTTGTATACGGGATTAGCCCGTCTTTGCGCGTTGTCTGTGGGTCGCAAGGGCCACCGGTGTTTCGAGTAGGTTAGCCGAAGGGAACATCATGATGTTGTAGTCCGTTTGAATGTCTCATGAAAGAAGTAACCATGCTAAGTTTTGTTCTTTAGGTTTCTCCTCTGTATTTCCTCATTTGTTTGTGTGATCGGGACGTTGGTTCTATTTAATGAGTGGGTGGTTCTCTCGGACACATGGTGAGCCTGGTTTGGAACTAAAAAGCTGTATGAGCAGTGCAGATTCGGATTTCCTTTGGGGATCTATTGCATACCCTCGGACTCTTATGGTTTGCCCTACCGTGTTATATTTGTCGCTTATCCTGTGGCTGGCACCTAAAGTGTTGAGTCGCCCATGTATGTGCCTGTTCTGTCCATTCCCATTATCTGATATGAGCTCTTTCATGGTTGTCTCTCCGCATAATGCCTTGTTACCATTACGTCCATTCCCACTATCGATATGAGTTCTTTCATGGTTAACTCCCCGCATAGTGCCTTATTTAATTTTATTGTTCCTTGTGACTGTTTTTCGCTTCACCAATGTCGTCCCACCGCCTTCCACCCGCAAAAAAGAAAACGTATGTCTTTGCTCTTCTTTGCTGTGTGACCCATTATCTTTCTGACCCTATTGGTCTTTTGTTTATCATTTACGTGGTGCTTTCCTATAGCGGAGGGTGCCCATTATGTGCTTGACAACCTATCTTCTTCGAGTCTCGGCGTAAGCGCATGAAGTACTTAAACCGGAAGAAGCTTGTGAAGTGGGGTGCTAGCATGTTAGAACACCTCATAGTACTGTTATTTAGCCATGCCGGCACCGATCACGTGTGTTTTGGCACTTTGCTCTTACGTTCGGTTAGGATTGGTAGATGATACATTTGCGCTTTGGCCGTGGGCCGTTTCACGAAGAGTACATCGGTGCACTCAAAGGTTGGGTCCGATTTGTCCTAGATTTAGTGTCATGTTTCTACACTCCGGATTGTCCTTGTGGAGTGCGATTACGTGTTTGTTTCCATGTGCTACGGTCCATTTGCGTGCTTTTGGGGTGATCGGTGCTAATGCCTAGAGTCTTATGTTGATCGTTCAGTACTATGGAGGACCGGACTACACCTGTAGACATTGTGGTGCTATATTCGCTTCGTGAGTGTGCGGCCGGTCGAGTCAAGTGTAAGAGAAGGTAGGATAATTTACAATGGATCTTTGTAGGGGTGGTAAAGTGGACATACCTCCTTTTAAAGCCCCTCCCCGAGCCTCTTAGGTCATTGGCTAGATATGATGGTAACAAATGAGTCCAAACGGTTCCTTAAAAATATGCGGCAATACAACCGTCTATTTGCATTTACATCCATGGGGAACATTGATAGATCCTAAACAATGGTCGCGGGCCCTCTGTTTTTCAAGGTGTGCGGTCGGGTCCACCATCGTATAGGCCCCCCCTCGCCGCGGGCGGTGGTCGATCGCCCAAGTTCTTGCAACATGCGTGTATGATACAAATGAACGAAGCTGCGAGAATAGGTTCGTAGTGTGCATCCAAATGAACGTTCCTCGAACCTCTTGATCTAGTCATTGCCGAGCGCTGCTTTCGGGATCTTTGGACGAGCACAACCCATTGGTCAAGCAATTTAGGCGGCTAGAGATATGTTGGCGAATAACGGCGATGATGATTTCGTGGTTAGGCTTGTTGGTGCAAGGGAGGGGATCGGTCAATACAATCTTCCTACGGTTGAGCAACTTGCTATGGTGGTTGTTGGCGATTTCACGCTTGATACCTTCGGCGTGATATCGTGGTGCGACCTAGAAATGGCCGTTTAGAACACATCTCTTCTTTACATCCGGCATTTATGGCCTTACGGTACCCTCTCTTGTTTCCACATGGTGACCGTGGCTTCGGTCGGTGTACCTTACCGTGGAGTAGATAGATCGAGGCCAAAACAAAGCGAACCAAAATAACAATGCAAGATTACTACGCCCTTTGTTTCCATTCTGAAAAGATCGACCAAACCCATTCACATGCTACGGCACCCTGTCCACTCGAGGCCAAGATCGATGCACGTGCATGTGTTGACGAAAAAACAAAGCTCGATGCGTGTTGAAGAACCGGGCAAACCTACGTGTCGAGTCCCTACAGGCATAGTCGATCTTTGTTGAGAAGGGCCGTCTAGATGGAAGTGAGATTGGGAAAAAGACTGCTTTTACACGCTTCTCATCTTGGTGGCGGGGAGATACATGATCCAAAACTATCACGATGCCATAGCTATTTGTAGAGTGCACGGGCCTCCCGATTTCTTTGTCACATTTACACTGTAACCCAAAGTGGCGAAATTCTTTGCCGCACTAGCCTTTGAGCCCGGTCGAAGCCTACCCGATAGAGCGGAATATGGTGGTCGGGGTCTATAATATGAAACTTGAGGAGCTTTTGGTCGATATCGGGGGTGGTACGACCTTTGGACTGTCGTCGTATTTGGTGAGTTTCCTCCTTAGGTCCCCTTTTCCCATGTCTTTTGCCTTTCTTAATAACTCCCTGTTCTCGTTTGTTTTGTTAGTTACGCATCTTGTGGAGTTCGAGAAAACGAGGCCTTCCTCATGCCCACATAATTGTTTGGCTCAAACAAGATACATTACATCCATCACCAACTTTCATTGATAAATTCATAAGTCCGACGTTCTCGATCCGTGTACGAGACCCTCTCGGGTATGTCTTTGGCTGGTGGTCGAACACATGGTTCATGGTCCATGTGGTCCCGACCATCCTAAGCGCCCCCGCATGAAAAAGGAAAAATGCTCAAAGCGATTTCCCAAACAATACCGATCCGAAACAACGGTAGATGAGAACGGTTTTGTTGCATACAAAAGGTCTGATAACAAAAGATATGTTGAAAAGGGCGGTGAGAGATTAGATAGCCGATACGTTGTTCCATACAATATGTCATTGCTTAAAAAATACCAAGCTCATATCAATGTAGAATGGTGCAACAAAGGCTTTTTGTTAAGTATCTGTTTAAGTATGTTACAAAGGGTCCCGATCGTGGCAAGGTCTATATGGAAAGAATCAAAAAAGGAGAACCAGCACCCTATAATGAACAAACCAAAACTATTGACGAGGTTCAGGAGTACCTAGACTGTAGGTACATATGTGAGCAAGGCGCTTTGTTGGCGAATTTTTGGGTTTGATATACATCGACACTATATCAATTTGTAGAGAGATTGGCATCCACCTTCCAAATGAAAATCCCATTGTCTATGACGAGTCGGGTGATATAACGGATGTGGCAAGATTAGAGTTCCTACGCAGGACAACACCGACTCGGTGGTTCATTGCTAATCAATACTTATTTGTTGGTAGGGATCTCACATATTGTGAGTTCCCCGCGCGATGGAAATGGGACACTAAATCTAGGTCTTGGGAGCGAGGCGACGAGGCACGGGTAAGATAGGTAGGTTATATTATGTGCACCCTTCTGGCGGTGGCGATACTACCTCGGGATGTTGCTTTTAGTGGTCAAAGGAGCTAGAAGTTTTGAAGACCTAAGGACCTATAATGGCGTTGCCCATCCCACATTCGGATCGGCGTGCAATGCTCGTGGTCTACTAGGTGATGATCGGGAATGGTACAAAGCTTTCGATGATTTCTTTGCTTGGGCAATGTACCGGCGCAACTTAGAAAAACTCTTTGTTACCATGCTTTTGTTTTGTAAGGTTAAGGATGAAAGAGCGTTCTTTGAGAAAGTATGGCGCTTAATGGCCGATGATATCTGATATAGGCTTCGAATCAACATGGGTAACGGCTGGCTATAGTGTCTCGGCGAGAACCTTAGAAACTATTTGTTAGATGACATCCATGATCTATTTAGGATACATGGCGCTAAAATGAGTGAACACGGTTGCCCGCCAAAACGAAAAACTCAACGGATATTCCATGTAACAAGCTTATTGAAGAGGCACTATCGCGTGCGATGTTGGTCGGGCTACCGTGACGCTGAAGTCTTGGTTGGTAAACTAAACGCTTGAGAGCGACTTAATGCGTTCGGTTTGATCACTAAAGGCCGCCTTAGCTAACCAACCGGGGTTCTTCTTCGTAATGCGGATATGGGGGAACCGGTAAGACATTTTTGTGGCGATCCATAGTTGCCTGGCTACGTTCGCATCGAAAAATTGTGCTCTCGTGGCTTCATCCGGAGTTGCTTCACCGTTGCTGCGAGGGCGAGTAACCGCTCACTCACGGTTCTGCCGCCATGTGATTTCTGTGCCAATTCCTCTGCGTGACATAAAGCGTGGCTCGAAACTTAGTGAGCTAATTGCATCTACATCTCTTATTATCCGGGACGAGGCTCTAATGACACATAGAAATGCATTTGAAGCTCTAGATAGAACACTTAAAGACATTATGGTGCCCTACAACGTAAATCTTTGGATCGTTGCTTTTTTGGTGGTAAGGCGTAGTGTTAGGTGGTGACCTACGCCAAATCACACTTGTTATTCAGGTGGTGGTAGGGCTGAGATTGTGAATCTTTGCAATAGTAAACTCTTCCCTTTGGAGACACGTTACGGTTTTGACGCTCAATACAAACATGAGGCTTAGCGGACGGACCTTGACTCCCGCAACGTAAAGACATTCTTTGAATTCAGTAGATGGGTGCTAGATATCGGTGACGGTAGAGTTGAAAGTCTAGACACCGATAGTGAGATGCGAGGGAAGCCGAATTAAGATACCCCACGAACTATTGCTCATGCCACGGGAAGACAAAGTTGCATTCATGGTTAGCGGTATTTATCCACACCTTGATTATAACTATGATGCCGCCTTTGTACCTCCGGACACGGGCTATTCTAACACCAACTAATGAAGTCTGGCGATACTATTAACTCATATGTGGTGTCGCTCATACACGGGAAACAAAGGGAATATCTAAGTTTGTGACAAGATTGCGAGAATCGAAGGACAAGCATGAATCCTATGATACGTTGTATCCTATAGAATTCCTAAATGAAATAAATGGCAACAATTTCCCACATCACCGTCTACGCTTTAAAAAATGGGGTGCCAATAATGATGCTTAGGAATCTTGACCAGGCAGGTGGCCTATGTAATGGGACAAGATTAATAGTTACTGAATTAGGAGACACAATAATAAAAAAGCAAGAATAATCACAGTGCACGCATATTGGTGAGATAGTAGGCATACCTAGGATTTGCTTGACCACGAAAACTAAACGACTACCATTTGAGCTAGAAAGGCGCCAATTCCGTTAAAGTTTGTTATGCTATGACCATTAACAAGAGCCAAGGTCGGACCCTTGAGCATGTTGGTGTGTACCTAAAAGTCCTTTTTTTTAGCCATGGGCAACTATATGTTGCCGTCTCACGTGTAACTTCAAAGAAAGGTCTTAAGATGCTTATAGAGGATGCCGATGGTAAGCGTACAAATGAAACTCAAAATATTGTTTACGGGGAAATTTTGTTGCGCGGCGCGCAGCCCACCGCGGATGAATGCTAGCCTTATTAGTTTCTCTCTCAGAGTATTTGTTTCCACGGTGCCCACGGTTATTTTAGCGGTGCTTTGTTTAGTTTCTATTTGCATATTTTGCATTCTGTGGCAATAACCTCATACACATTTTTTATGCTTATCATCGTACAAATAATCATGTTGGTAACAATCTATTTTCCGTCGCCATATTTTGCACTCTATTTGAATAACGTCATAATACAAGGTTTCCCAAACTGTTGGTGCACTTTGTTTACATCCATTACACTTTCCTTTTGTCGGGCCGGTCTGGCGACCGCGACCGTTACATGCGAGGTTGGAACAATGGCTTTTTCTCAAGGCTCTCTTCGCTTTCGCCACGGTGTGGGCGCGTGTCGTCGTCCGTGTCCGTGTCGCCAAAAGTGGCGTACCGTGGAGGAAGCGGCGACGGCCCGGTCAAAGATGTTGACCTTGTCCTTGTTGATGAACACGTGCGTCTTCATTCCTTTCCGCCTACTTCAATAGATAATTTCTTTGGGATCAAATTTCGAACTTCAATTCCCATCCGCTCCTCAATGCTACATAGAACTTCTTTGGCCACCAATATACTAACGCCGCTTCTACTCTTTCTTTGCAGGGGAACAGCCTCTATCTTTGAGATCCCTGGACACGAGGTTGAAGCCAAAAGCCCCAGATAGAGGAAAATGGAATCTACGTCCTTGAAAGGTTCAGGGTTTCCAACGCAAAGTCATCTTCTGGTCGTTGATGCTCCATACATGATCGAGTTCACCACGTACACACCACCATCTCACCGCAACCTTCGACCTCGCTCGATTTCCCAAAGTATGCATACAACATCACTCCTATAGAAGCGCTTCACGCCCATGCAGGGTGACACTACAAATTTCCTAGGTGGGCTCAAAATGCGGCTAAAAGCAAATGGCTTCAATTCTTTCTTCCTTCTGTTGCTCTACTTTGAATTCTATTACTGCGGATACTATTGGAACGCTGATTGAAGTGTGTCGTCCGTCCGACCCGTTCACATTCCTAACAAGCCACCCACGGTGTCAAGACACATTGTTCTCAGGGGACCGAGGTAGTGCACTATATATTATATTCGTGCTTTTCTAGCCGCATGCAGTTTGGTGACCCTCATCATCTAACTTGGAACATTATGATTTCAACTTCAGCTACTCACGAGATGAAGATAACCCCTGGGGGAGAGAGCCACCGCCTTGATCTTGAAGGCGTGTAATGCGGCGAGGGGAGCAGGCTAATCAATTGTCGTCTTGTTTGTTGGGGGCCTGATGAAATCTTTCCAGGGGTAAGTGCTCCTCTGTTGCCACGTCTATGGTCACCCGTCCTGCCGCAAGTGTAGCCACGGACCAGTTCATAGAATCTAACAAAATTCACTTTCCATCTTTGGTTTTTTCGGCGGCTACTACCTAGCGGCAACACAACATGCCGTTGGTATTTCAACCCAAACATTCCGAAGCACGCCCATTTGTATGATAGGTACGAGTTAACTTCGAGTTCATGACGGCATAATATGCCCTTTACCGCTATTGGACACTAATTAGCTACCTTACCTTATCTTTACGTAGCAATCACGGTCGGAGGCTTCAAACACGGTCGATCGCATCTCCGGTGCGGCATGGGGGCGAGCCGTGCATCGGCTCCATTTCGAGGAAAGGAGCCTTTTCGAGATGAACCGGATCAACCCTTATAATTTCCCTGTAAGAACCCTCTCATCACAGCACACTACTTATACGTCGGGACGATGCGATGCGGTGACTCCGTTTTTCGATCTCATATTTTTGTACCAATAACAATGCGGGGAAGATGGCTACCGTACCTTTCGTTACAATTGGACGCCTTGTTCTGGCGCATCGTGGTGGTTCGCATCATGCAACAAATGCGGCAAATCTTGTGTTCCGGATGGTACAGGCTACAAGTGCGTTCCATGCGGCAGGTGCTTCATTCAAGTTCAAGTAAGTGCCCCTTCCATTTCGTGATTCTCTCCTCATGCTTTAATAGGCCATGGCTTTGTTCTAAAATAGAACTTTATTACGGTACAAGGTGTGCTTCTGACCCTAGATGGCACCAATGAGGCTGAAATGGTGTGCTTCGGTGACATCGCTCGGCGCATGATTGGAAAGCTTTGTGCGGCGACTTCTCGGGACATCAGCGGGCCCTACTACGTATCCAGCCGACATAACAAAGCTGGTTTCTCACGAGATTCACCTTTGCAGTTACCATGACACGCCCGAGCTTCTACAAGGCCAAGAAGACCTACAATGTCGCTGCTGCGGTCACGGCACATGGACATCCCGCGGTGCCCGGGTAGCGGTGGCCATCTTCTTCTTGGAGATGGAAATGATGGCGGCTTCTTTGCGGCTTCGATCGATGGTTCCTCAAGCGGCGAGTGGAGGCCGGGACACATCTCGGTGATCAACTCCTATTACACCCGCTAGCAATTTGTCTTCCTCGGGCCTTTTCGATGTCTGTTTCTCATGACACTTCCGGCTACCATCATTTTTCTATCCTTTACATTTGTCATCTTACGGCTCCTATTTGTCGCAGACTCCACCACCAAATGTTGATTCACTTGGAACACCGGGATCAAATAAGCGTACAAGGAGGTGCTATACTTGCTATGTCTAAAGCTCATTCAAAGCCTACCTTTTCGCCGGAAACTAAGCGCTACTTATGTGCAAATGGGTCGCGGCGTGGCTGGCGGGACCCCTCCCTCGGCCGTAAGCTTGTCATGGCAAATGATGATGAAGGCTGCAGATCTTGGTGCGAGCATTCCGGGCTCGGGTATACCCACTTTCAAAACAAAGATGCTTTTGCGGTTCCAAGCGGATCTTTATGCACATCAAGGAGTACACCACCATATATTACCTCTTTTCGTGCCAATGATGTGGCCGATCTTTTTTGCTATCTTCTCAGTACTTTCTTACAAAGATTGCGCATCGAAGATGAAAACTTCGATGGTGAGCGGTTCCCAAGACCGTTCTCCCGGTGCGGTCGATGCCTAGATAAGGTGGAGCCTTTAACTCCATGCTTCTTATTTCCATATCGTCTTTGCATCTATGTTTCATCCATTTGCTTATGGAGCATTGATGTTTCATTAGGATGTTTAACACTTTACGGTTGCACAGTACCCCCACACAACAATAGGCTACATAACAGAACTACAGGATACAATGTGATCCTGCGGTTCTCTTGCCGTTACACTTATTAAATTCATGTTGCGGTATAGTAAAAAACATGCCAAACAAATCTCATTCGTCGAAAGTGCATATGCCACACTTATTAATACCGATTTGTTCCATTATCTAGGCGTCCCACAATTGCGGACAAATTCATACAACACATTATGCCCCTATTTGATTACTAAACCATGATATCCATATGCGGGCATTGCCGACCGGACCTGGACTTTTGGTTGGGTGGCTCCCTAACACTTGCAGATCCGAGAGAAGACTTTCCCTTTGTTTTTTGGATGGCGTGGGCTCTGCATCGGAAACTAACGCATCCTAACTTTTGTGTTGGCTTAGCACGTGTGTGATCTCTTAGGCGTAAAGAACTTATTTCATTACCCCCGTCCGTTTCAATGTAGTTGTTCGATCTTCTCTTTTAGTTCTTTGAGAACTTACCATTCAGATTGCCCTCCACGCCCCGATGCATGTAACTTTGGGTGTATAACCGCTAAAAGCGGTTTTCGAACCGGACATGCCTCCTACGCGAGCTTGCGGCTCGGTAGAATTATCGATGGCATCATCTTTGTAACCTATTCGGTCAAAGCGCAGCTCAAAAGGCGCTTTTATCATATTATGTCATTTGCTCGCTTCGGGTTCATTGCCGTTTTTTCGGTCTTTGTGCTATGCGATGATCTTTGCACCAAGTTTCTACCACCACTATGATTCCCTGTCCCCATTAAGTATAGCGTCTTATAAATTTGGTGCCTTTGCTCCAAATGCTTTTCAAAAATTACTTCACTTTGCATTCATGTTTTATTACTCAAACCGAAACAACATTACCCGGACGGACAAAGGCGATTGCCAGTTCAATTTTTTTTTCCCAAAATTTTGTGATAGCATGTGTATAACGCCCGTTTCTTTCTCCGGGATCCGCGTGCACCTCGCCCACTAGCAATCGTTAAGACCAGCGATGCCCACGGACATGATAGAACAACACTTTGCAAACTCGGTCATCGTCACCGATATCCGCCCAAACGATGGCACCATCACGCCCGGCCACATCCGCCAAGCCATACACAAGCGGTTTGCTTATGAAGCCGTCCCCTCTAACCATAACAAGGTTCGAGCAGATTTTGTTGTTGAGTTTGGGTCCCCCGCCGAGAGGGACATGGTTGCGGAGCCCTACGGTTGGGAACCACCGAGCTAGATGCACTCCTAGGAACATGGAACAACCTATACGGTGGTACAACTGCTTATTTTGGGACACTATGGTCACCATCGACATTTCGGCTTCCCGGCCTGCGCTTTCACCAAAACCACACTCGAACCATTGCTCGGTCCATCTTTGTTCAATCCAAGCACGTCGATCGGTCCCTCAAAAGGCATATGCGGCGGCCCATGCCTATGCCCAAAGCAAAAACTCTATTCGGCCCTACGGAACCATAGGACTCGGTATGACAAAAAGAGCGGCATAGAAAGCGTCACCTTCCGGTGGCGATGAAGACCTATCTCTACTCACAAGCGCCACCACTTGGCGATGACCCTACCCTAGATGAGTCACCATTCTCAGAAGCGGCGATTCAGCCTCCATTGACTTCAGTACCGCTTCACTCTTACGATATCAAACAACATAGGTCCCTACCCGTCATTCATTCATCGTTGAACTAACATATTCTTCATATGTGGCCGCCTGAGCTGTTTGGGTGTGGCAGGGAAGTGAAGCGGGAGGCCGAGGAAGAACAGATGCGATATATTGTGACCTACACATATAGATAGATTCAGCTTCCAATAAACACGGCTCTAATATCATTCCTTTCTTTTCCGGTGAACAGGGGAACTCGGCGCCATCTGTGCGGGCCGACACCTCGGGACGGCGACTATGATTACGAGGGCAGGCTTTGGGCGTGAGTACTCACCGAGATTGAGTCCGGACAGGGCGGCCACTACTAGCAACATTGGCGCACCCTACCCCAGCCATCGACCCTACCATCATTGCGAGGAATTGCTACATAGTTCTGTGGAGGCTTCCAAGGCCATTGCTAGAGAACTGCGACCCCTAATTAGCTTTTGCTGTAGTTCGGCCGGTGTAAAATACCTCTGACCATGTTGTTGTGTACTAATCTACCAAGACTCTGTAATATTGGATCATGTTTCACGCTTTTACGTACAATGTGGTTCATGTTTGGACACTGGTAGCTCTGTTCCATCCGTTTTTGTGGTGCTTCACTCATCTCTG
>JADLZK010005975.1:0-114663 GCA_015847255.1 Hyparrhenia diplandra
GATGTGCTCACCACGCGCATGCGTGCATACAGCTAGCGCTTACCACAAAGCTTTCCAGGTTCCAGCAGTGTTAGCGTGCATTCCGTATGTACTCCGGTCATTAGTTACTACTTCAATGCCCAGATAGATCTGTCCTTGTCTTGGCTCTTGCCTTCGCATTGGCTCCAGCAGTTTTTAGCGCTTTTCAGCATCATGTTGACTTTTTAAGATGCCGTGTTTGTTTACATTTCGTCTTATTCAAATTTTTTATATAAATATTATTCATTTTGATATGACTTAGTTTATTATTAGAGATACTTTAATAATAATTTATTTATTTCCTAAATTGTATAAATAATTTGAATAAGGCAGGCACAAACTGCTATCATGCCTTCATCACGTCCATCGTCATCATGTATATGCCGTACGGACGGAGTATGCGAATGCGCACCTGGTGGGCCGTACGTCCATGTCATCATGATAATCGACTTATCGAACCTGTGACCTTGCAGTGTGTTCAAGGTTCTGGGCTGTCCGTATGAGCATGATAGAGACTTATCGATGTGTTAACCTGTGAGCTTGCAGGCTGTGGCGTGACCGTCCGTCCATGCGACCTCGTGGGCTGTCCTTGTGTGAGCATCATGCATACAGACTCACTGATGTCTCCAGTGGCAAAGGTTTATACACGGACCGTTCAAAGCGTCTATGCGTTGCTCAGTGTGCCTATTGGACTGTCTGCTAGAGCAAGACTCACTCCCTTCCTACCCAAAATAAACATAATTCTTTAACTTTTAGAAATCACTCGCCTTATTCAAAAATTTTATTTAAATTATAAAACAAATCAAATATTATTAAAATATCATTAGTGGTGTAGTAAGTCATAACAAAAGTGATAATATTTGTAAAAAGAAAATTAAATAAAGCGAACGGTCAAACACACACTTTGTCAAAGTCAAAAAATTGTGTTTATTTTGGGACGAGGGAGTACTCCCTCTCTCACATTGAGTTTATTGTTTTTTTTTTTTTGAACTTCATGATTAACCATCCATCTTATTTAAAATATTTATACAAATAATAAAATAAATTAATTAATATTCAAGTATCTTTATTAATAAAATAAGTTATAAAAATAAATTATATTTGTGCAAAAAAAAAAAATTGAATAAGACAAATAATCGAAAAAGATGACATGAAATCCGGGGTGACAAACATAATGAGACGGAGGCACTAATTGACTCCAACTGACTCGCCATATCATCTACTAGATTGTTTCAACTAAGCCAAACCATTCATTAAAGCACAGAAGTCCTAGACATGCACAATGCTCAACATCTTGTTTCTCGATATAGCAATGTTTCTTTTGCAATGCAAGAAATATATGATTATGATTAGCAAGAAATGCACAATGGGTTGTTAACAAGTACTCCATATTATTATTTTTAATTAATACAATGCTAAAGCTAGATATAATTGTAAAAGCAATCTACAGAAAGATTATGGTGGCTTAGGTATCCCGAGCTTAAGAGACGTGAATGTTTGTTTGTTAGCTTCATAGATTAAGAGATATAACCTAGGAAAGAATAGAATGTGGAGACAGTACTTAGATTTTAAATATAAGACTGAGGATCCAAACATTTTCTATAGTCCCACTTTAAGGGCCTCACAATATTTTAAAGGTGTCATGTGGGTTGTTGTTCCTGTTGCTAAATTGGGATATAGGTGGAAAATTGGAGATGGTAAAAGAGTTAAGTTTTGGGAAGATAATTGGTTAGGTCCCTCCAGCCTAGCCATACAATTTTGGGACTTATATGTGTTAGTTCAAGAGCAAAATGGTACTGAGCTTTGGGATGGGGTTAATTTGAAATGCACTTTTTATAGGGGGTGTTAATCATAGGCTAATGGGTCTATGGGAGGAAGTTATTCAGTTAGCTTCAACTATAAACTTCTCTGATGATGATGATTCCTTGATATGATAGTTTGAGTGTAAAGGACAATACTCTACCCAATCTCTCTATAAAATTGTAAATCATAGAGGCATTATGCCTGTTCATGTCCCTGCTATTTGGCATATCAAGGTACCCCCCAAGGTACACTTTTTCTTATGGTTACTTGCTAAAAATAGGAATTTGACTAGGGATTATGTGAATATTAGGAAAAAAAACTAGACGACTTATCTTGCCTATTTTGCTCTGGACATGAAGCTGGTTACCATCTTTGTTGTTGCTAAGCAAATGTGGCTATCCATCTCTGAAGTGGTAGATTGAGATGTAGGTGAAATTTTTCAATCAATAGGACAAATGTGGCTTAGTAATAAGAAATTTTTGGTACATAATACCTTCTGTGTTGCAGACCTATGGGGAACTAAGAAATTTTGTTTGTTTTCAGAAGGGACCCTGGCTGGATGTGAGAAACCTTCTGTTCGGTATCATAGCCCTGCTACATACTTGGATAATCTTGTGCCCGGGGGAAAAGAGGGAGGAGTATGCTGCAAAGCTATCCTGGCTGAAAATGATTGCATCAGCTCCTGCAAGGATCTGTGGTTGATGCAAGTGAAGGATGAATGGAACAGGTACATGTTTACAAAGGAGCTGGACCAGGAAGATGTCAATCTACCAAGTGAAGTGGTGAAGAAACTGTCTGAAGGCGATGACCTGGTGGTGTCAGGACGACGTTGGCTCAGCTTGTTTCCTGGAGTTGACAAGTAGCAGTTTGGGAGTTATTCTGTGCTGTTTTGCCTTTTCATCTTGTAATAGTTGTTGGATTTTGAGTTGAGCCGGTGTGAGTTTGTATCCATGGACGGGTGTGTCCCACCTGAGCACTTGAACTGAACCGTTATGGTCCTTGCTATAATGCAATGACAAGGGCATTGCCCTTTTACTAAAAAAAAACCGAATTAATTTATGAATGATTTTTTAAAACTTGGTTAACTGAATCTAAAATCTAGGATGATAGTAATAATCTGTTTGCATTGGAAGGGTTTATTCTAATTCTGGCTCTTGCTTTGCTTTAGCTCCACATTATAGTACAAGAGGAGCTCCATCACAAAGTAAATGCTCTCGGGCTCTCGACGGCCCTGCGGCAAACATTCCCATTCAAAATCCACACGCATTTTCACAGGCCTCCTCTCACCACAGCCGCGGTGTGCAGCCGATCCAGAGTCCTGGCTGGCTTTTGCCGGCATGGGCCAAAGTTACTGCTGTAAGTTACCGAGTCTACTGCATCGATCAACCTTTGCTCTTTTTGACCAGCCAGAATCTTACACACCACTTCGACACCACCAGCGAGCCTGCTGCGATCCACCTTGAGATGCGCATGTGCTGCTGCTCGAGCAAAGAGAGAGCACTGCAGCAGGCAAGGCCAAAGGCGATTCAATTCGTTGAGCTTCTCACACGCTGTATCTGGCAGCAATGTAGGAGTACTGTAGTACTAGTAGCTTTGTATACTACTACGTACGAGTAGGAGTAGTGTTGTATACAACTCACAACCTCTTGCTTCCTTTTTTCCAATCTCCCAGCCGGCCGGCCGGCCAGCGTGCATAGCTAGTCTAGGCGCCAACTTTAGCCTAAATGAGGGTTCTTTTTGGACAGTGGCTGGAGCCTTTATTTGTGCCTTAAAAACGTTAGTATCCAGCCTCTGTCCATTGCATACTTTGCCTAGTGTGTGCTAGTACCAAGTAGCTGCTGCCACTACAAATCTACAATACGAGGAGGTAGTACAGTCTACTACCACTACTACAATAGTGTGGCCACGGCCCACGACCACTACTACAGTCTACTAGTACTGTACAGTCCTACTGCCTACACATAATAAGGCCTGCAGGGGGCTACTACGGCATGCGCCCGAGCCTGTGTTGTCCCTCTCTACAGGTTGTCTACAGACTCCGTAGGTAGGTCAGGTCACATACGTGCTCGCTTCTACACTTGTACTGTACGTAGGAGAGCTGAGCTGCTGGGCCTGCGCAAGTCCATTCCTGCACGCCACAACGGTCTGCAGTAGCCCTGTGTCAGTACGTGTCTGCGAGCCTCCCACTGCACGTTCGACGGACGACTGGCGCTGGAATCTCCCTGCCACGAAGCCGGAACATTTCTACGCCGTCCATCCGGTATCCCGGTTCCCTTTCCGCGGCACGAGACACGGCGTCCGTCCAATACGCTGGGGGGGCTGGCTTGGGTTTTTGCGTGCGACGGCAACAGGGCCGGGATTGCAACTTTTGTCTCCGGTGAAGACTGGGGAAAACGCGTGTTGCGTACGGTCGGGAGCCGGACCGGATGCCCGAGATGCACCAAAGAGAAGAGAAGGTGCACTGCTGCAGCAGATGCAGATCCCCGTAGAGACAGCCAACGGAGGCTGATGATTCCTGGAGTGCAAGGAGGGACCACCTTCACGTGGGACCCTCACCCCTCTCTCTTTTGTGTGCTCTATCTATCGGCTCATGACTTTTCTTTAGGTTAGCCGTTACCCTAATAATGCAAAAAAAATGCGATGCAGTGGAGCGCAGCGACGGAAGGGAAGGGAAGGAGACAGTGCCCCATTTGACGAAAGGGACGACCCAGCTTTAAAAGAGTGTTTGTTTGCGAGGCCACAGGACCACGGGCCCCCACCCACGGCCCTGCATGCCCGCTGGGCCGCCGCTTGGCCTGGCCCACCCTGAGACGGGCAGGCTAGCAGCACGACAGTACAGCTCCAAAGGCAGGCATGCGGAGGATGACGGATCAGTCCCTGCCCTGGTGACGATCGAACGACTGGCCGACGACGCGACGTCGCGGTGGTCGCGCCGCCGTGGCGGCCGCGTGTTTATCAGCGGCGGTGCTTAGCGCTAATGGAACTACTAGTGATAATGATGGCGCTAATGGATTGTGGTGGCGACTAGCGAGCGCTGTGGATCATGTGCCGTCGGGTAATCATGCGAGGGACGCCGAGGCGCAGGCATCATTTGCGCGGCCCTGCATCATGCAGCCACGTTCCTGCGCGCATGTACACGCGCGCACCGGCGCAGGTGGCATCATTACTGCCGACCTACGTGGGCGGTGGACCGCCGTCGTGGCATGCATGCTATGCTACGGCGGCTTCCTTGGTCGGGCGATTCCGCACGGTCACCACCGGCCACCGGGGCGCTTCCTTGGCTATTTTGAGGTAGCGTCCAAACCGCTTTCCAAAATAGCCTGAACACATCTGTTCTTCTGGGTTTGGCTCGTGCAACGGTTGGGCCTTGGATGAACCGTGAATGAACGAAGTGCATGGAGCGTGCGTCACACAAAAGTGTTACTGTACTCCCATTTCTGGGGAGCGTTTATCATGATTGGGGATGATGCTAGCTTGGATATAAAATGGGTTTTGGAACTACCGTTTAGTCAATGGTTGTAAAAGAATAATTGACCTTAATTGTCACAGTCAGACAGCTTATGATCATATAATAAAAAATGCTGCCTCTCAGACTCTAAGTCACACTCACAACGGTCCGATCTGCATATTCTCAGCGGCAAGCGTGTTCAGCGCAGTGTTCAGACTTCGTATTCTGCTGTGCCATTGCAATAAAAATACTCCTCCTTTCAATTTTCCACACAGCACACATGTGCCAAATACTACTATACCTTTCCCCTCGCTTTCATGGCTCTTGGACCAGCTCTTAGCGGCAGCAGTGCCGCCAACCACTCTCTGAGTCTCTGGCGTCTTTCGGCAACAAGACACGCATGCTTCAGAGGCTCACAGCCGCAGAGATCGATCGAGTCAGAAATCAGAAATAACTCGGCGAAACAGCAAGGGGCAATGGAGCCACGCACGGCAACGGCAACCAGATCGAAGCCCTTTCACATCGGCGTGCACGCTGCCGAACCACTGTTGGAGCACCGTGCCGCGAGGCTGCCTGCAGGTGCCGCAGCATCCGTCACAGGGCCTCAGGCGCCGCTCGGCTGCCTTCTCGGGTTGCCTTTGCCTTTGCCTTGCCGCCCGTCCACCTGCATCTGCACTGCATTGCCCTTCCCCTTGCCGGTGCATTTCTCCATTCCTCCTGAACCCGTTCCTCCTGAACCCGGTCGCCTTCTCGAGCCCTGTGCATGCATGCAAGCGGCAGCCCGCAGCTCGTCGGCGACCGTGAGCTGCTAGCCCGCAGCAGCAGGCAAGGCAAGGCGGCAGCAGGCTCCATAGCCAGCTACAGAAGCTTCCTGTTCCCTGGGCAGGCTGGCCTGGCCTCTGGCTGAACCGCGTTTCTTTTTTTCCTTGAACCAGTACTTCTCCTCAAACTTCCATACTGACACGGAGATAAGCTCGGTTGCAATGGTATGGATCAATCCAGGTCCACAAACGCTGAAACTAATAACGTGATGAATGGAACAGCGTTTGTGCGTGCCTAGCTACGGTTAACAGCCCTGGACCCCAGGCGTGTGACCTCAAGCTGTCAAGCACATCCATCACACGCGGTCCTTCTTTGCACTCTTTGCCGTACGCTACAAAGTCCCCCGAGTCAGACGTGTCTGTCTGTCGTTGTTGTTGCCCGGTCACGTACACGTACTCTTGCCCCGGCCATCACGTGCATTCTCTCATCTCATCTGTCTGCCTCCGCCAGCTAGCAAAGCCGTACCCGTACAGTACTGGGTGGCAATCGTCGCGTCGTCCGCAGCCGTCGAGATATAGCTGTCGGGCGTCGCGGCCCCGGCCCATCGTGTCGCTGCTGTCGTCGCAATGCCCAGCCGCGTCGCGTCGCGCTTCGGTTTGGTCCCGCGCCCCGACCGAAGGCGACGGTTAGTTTTTTTTTTTTTTTTTTTTTGACAACAGGCGACGATGGCAGCGGTTCGCTTGCACCCCGGCTGCGAGCCAGCCACCGGCGCACATTTATTCGGTTGTGCGTGGGTGGTGCCGGCGGCAGAGGGCGGCGGGGCCGGCGGAGCAAAGAAGAGGAGAGGTGGCCGCCTGGCCGGCCGGCCGTGGCAATAAATAAAAGAGGAGGGCGGCGCTGCACATCGCTCTCCCATTAATTTCAGAGCACGGCGAAGGTGGCAGAGGGCCGCCGCTTTGAATGCCGCCGAGTGAGACTGAGGTCGACCTGCTGCTCCTGCTGTGCTGTGCACGCCGGCGGATGGGACGGAGATCCTCTTCGCCTGCATTGCTTCTCGTGCGTTGTCAGCGTTGAACTGAACGCGCCGGCGCCGGGCGGAGGTCCGTCGGACCTGTGAGATGTGATGCCGATTTTTATTGCGGCTCTTTACTGAGCGCCAACATTGTTTTGTGATGGACGAGGTTTTCATGAGCGGGTGCCGTGAATCACGCATTCACGCACCTCAATCGGAATTCCTTGCCGACTTCCCGTGGTCGGTTGCGCACCGACCAAAAAACCCGAACGGGGAAGGTACAATGCGGCGCATTGAGATGGGCCGTAATCTGGCGGAAGATGGACCCGGTGGGCTGAATCTCTGGCCCAGCAGGCGATCCCAACAACGGCTTAGAGCATATGAAATGGATGCGGTCTGTTTGATTCAATTGATTTTGCAATGGAAGACAATGTAGTGATATTAAACTGATACGAAATGTAGTATGCCGTTGGAAGCCTTTATTGATGGATGGAAGAAAGGCAGTCTGAAACGTGCACAACATAAGATTTGCCAGGATCCGATGCAGGTTTGTTTTCTCCGCCGAGTAAAATGTCATGTAACCACATTGAATGCCCAAAAAGTTCATTAAAATTTTAAATGATATACGGAGTACATGGAAAGTACAGGGAGTACAACAGACATTAGCAACCCAAAGAATATTGATAAACAAATAGTCAACTCAGACACAAAATACTCCGTGTAGGTCCTATGGAGTTTGTCGTTTTTGCTCGTTTTTGAATTTCTTTAAGTTTCTAAGTAATCCGCATCATTATTCAAAATATTTTTAACAAACCATAAAATAAATTAATCAATATTAAAATTTTAAATGATTTATTGATAAATTTGAATACATGGAGTAAACAAAATAAATTATATTTATTGATAAAAATTAGTCAACTCAAACACAGAATACAAAAAGATGACGCTGACGTATTGTTTAGATTCAGGAAAGGTAAATGACTTGTCAGTATACCATGATGCACAAATTTCAATGCACACAAACGACCGGCTTGAATGTTTAACCGGCAGCACCACCAAACTGATGAACAAATTCGCGGCCTCCTGCACTTGTGTATGGGTAGTTAGTTGTTACACATGTCCAGTATCTGACCATGATCATTGATCACCCTCTGAAGTGTGAACTTGTGAGCATGAACACCTCACAAGAAAAAAAATACTTTGCTGTAAATTTAAGGTAACATGTGAGACGAACCATTCTCTTCTTATTATGTACGAGACCAATAATACCCGAGGCATTGCCAATGCTTACATGTCACCGGCCATTTAATTGCTCTATAATATGAACCACTAAATTTTTCAGGAATCAAGTGATCCCAGAAAAGAGAACCAAAAGACCTATAACCTACACTAACCTAGTCAGTTATCATCAGATCATTAGGGACTTGTCCGAAGATGTCGGGGCAGCCTTCCCAGCTGCTCTTTTCTCTGGATTCCCAGTACCCACCGACGTAACGGTATGTGTCAGTATCTTTATCCTTTGCAAACCACCGTGGCTTCCATCCGCTCTCCTGCATCTTTCGTGCCTGCAATTCAATTGATACAGCTAAGTTAGCCTTCACTCAAAGCCAAACTGCAAGTGTAACTAGAGTCATGGAAGCTAAGCATGTCTCAAAAGGAATTTGTCCCAGGAAACACAACTTTCTACTTTAAAGTATCACCTCTGGTCGAATTTATTTGTCATTCCAACAAAAAATTGCCTTTAGTATTTGAACTAACCACTCCAGTCAGAGTTTCATGTGTATCCAACCAGAGGAACTAGTTCCGTGTACTTAAAATTATAAGACTACTCTAAAATTAACCTATACTCAAGTCTTGTCACGGTACCTAAGGTGTGGTGGCCAAGATCATGACTTGCCTAGGTAGTTGGCTAATAACTAGTTGGGGACTTATTTAAAAAATTAGCCCACCTATTAGCCCTCCTGTTTGGATGCAGTAGAGCTAATTTTAGCAAGATAGCAATTAGCCCTCGTATCCAAACAGGCCTATTAATCTAGTCAGCTCATTTGAAAAGCAGGAACAAAGGAAAGGCAGTGAGGTACAACCACACCATTCATGCTGTAAAACAGCAGCACATTAAACTTGAACCCAACATACAGCAACAAACTTGAAAACATAACTCAAATTATATCCTATGTTTACTTCATTAGACCTACATATTTTTACATGTAAAATGGAAAACATAACTCTACCAAAAGATCTGGTTAAAGTGTTTTTTTTTGGGGGGGGGACATGCAGTTGTATGTTTGCTGCTCCAAAATTGCAACAAATTGCTAATTAACATTCCATAGTGCAATAGAACAGAGCCTGAGAAATTGGGAAATCATAGACTGACCTGTCGCTGTCTCTGTTCAAGCCTCAACTTCTCAGCATTTGCTCTTTCATATTCACCGTTCTCCAGACATCTCTGATCTGGTCGTAATCTTGAGTCTGTTGGTGGCAGTTTTTCCTGCTTACATGTAAAATATGAAGGTGAACATGGTAATATGATTGTGAAATGAGGCTTGATGTCAGCAGTCTATAATCTTTACCTTCAATCCAGGTGTAAGTTCATTCAATGTAATTGCAAAGCGAGTAAGATTGTATCTAGTGGGAAACTTAGGTGGTTTGCTTCTTTTCCACAACAAATGGGCCTCTGTAAACTGTTCAGATCCCTTGCCTTTCCCAAAGCAATCACCCATTACATAGTGCATGCTTTCATCCCACTTTCCAAATAGTGTAGCAACAGTTCGACCATTTCTATCTTGGACAACACCTTGCACCTGCATATGCACTGGCTGAACTGAATAAAGCTCGCTAATGTAATTAAGCTAGCCTATATATATGTGCATATCACAGTATCAGAAAGTATGATACATCATCAAATAAGACAGTGCAGACAATTAATACCAATATTCAGTATCGATCTAAGTTTCATTTGATATCATTTTTCAACTTGGTACAGAAAGAAAATAGCCAGTAGTTAACAGCAAGGACAGGACATTATTTATTTATTTATAATTTTATTCATTCATTTATTTATTTTGGAAAACTGCTCCATATTGAATTTAAAGTTTACATAATCAGCAAACAGACTGCCATTCTAAGTTATTTTTACCACGTTGGTATATCACTAACAGTGCAGATTTGGTGCCTGGGGGGGGGCGGGCCCTTGTTAGCTAAAATAACATGTCCCAATGTTTCAAAAATCATTACAAAAATTATGTATGTAGTACATATAAAGTTAAGTATAGCCACAACAATTCAGTTTGAATTTTGAAATGCATCATACATGCCAAGAAACAATAGACAGGCAATCAACCTGGCACTGTTAATCATGTGCTGACAATGACACTTCTATTTTTTCAATCCCAGCATCAAAGATGAATTTAAATCCGAACTGTTGCGGCTACACTTTTATTAAATTTAGGTCTACTACATACATGATTTTTGTGATGATTTTAGAATCATTGTAACATGGTATTTTAGTCCTTTAGCTAATGAGGGCGCCAGCCCCATTAACTATTATTCACTAGCGCGCAGCAAGGCTATAGCTCCTATTGTATGATTTTCTGTTGTTTATGCTTTTTCAGATCTACAATTCTAATAACAAAGAGAATGTTCAGGCTCAAACGCAAGCAGTGTAAATTATTTAAGCAAGATCTACACACTATAATTCCCCGCGCTTTCTAAAAACTGTTCCCACACAACCTTCTGGACAAAATTGTTTAAAAGAATGTCTTGCCATAGTGAGAAATGTATCATTTCCCTAAGCTGCAGAGATATTAAAATATTTATACTGATGAGAGAAAAAAACAGTAAAGGAATGCACTCAAGAAAGAAGTTGGAAAGAACTGACATGTTGACAAATACTATAAACTTTAGTGTTGAAGCAAAAATGGTAATTACCTGGTGTGGGTTGCGATCGATAATCGACTGCTCCTTGAACTTGAGCTTACATGAATACTCACGATTCCCTTGTATGCGCATAGTACCATAGTGATCACAATATAGCTTGCCCAATATGAGATTGTATATTGAAGTTGTCACCTGAAGACATTTCCAATCAGTTAAAATGGCAGATGCATCATCTACTAATTACTAACTCCAACCACTGATATATTGTCTAGGTTTGTCCTAAGCCAAAATTTTAACTTTAACTATATTACCTTAGTTTAAAAGAGTTATATATTACTACCTCCATTCCAAATTATAAGACTTTCTGGCTTTTCAAGATACATTTCCTTTACTTTGTATCTAGACATAGTGTATATAACTAGATGCATAGTAAAGGAAATGCATCTAGAAAAGCCGAAAAGTCTTATAAATGGAATGGAGGGAATATATTTTAAAAAGTATTTTTCAGAATGAATCTAATATTGCCAACCTTGTGTCAATGTACATCAAAAAAAATTTATATTCATAGTCAAAAGTTAAAAAGTTCAACTTAGGACAAATCTAGAACTTATATTTGTGATCAGAGGGAGTATGTAAGAGTACCTTGCTCCATTGGAAAACTTCACCATCATCAAACTCCAGTGTTAAAGCACCAACAGGATCAAGTTGAATGGAACGACCCCAGAATTTACTCTTTAGGTTGCTATCGCCCAAAACCTCCAGCCAGTTCCCTCACAGTGGCATGCAACAACCATAGGGTGATGACTAACCTGGCAAGTGGTTGAAGATTTTCCATCAACAATAATGCAAAGCAACTAGATCTAATATTGCAAAGAGTCATGTAGTACGCGCCCAAGTAGCTATGATTTGTGAGTCTTAGTCACATGCTATGAGGATCAAATAGGCACAGGGACATACTCCCTCTATTCCAAATTGTAACTCATTTCAAAAATCTTGAAGTCAAAGCACCTCAAGTTTGACCAAAATTATAGAGCAAAATACAAAGATTTTTTTTATATAAAATGGGTAGACTATGAAAATATAATTAACAAAGAATCCAATGATACTTAGTTATCATCCTAAATGCTTATCATATAAATTTGGTCAAACTTGAGATGCTTTAACTAACCAAGATTCTTGGAATGACTTATAAATTGGTATGAAGGGAGTAGATCAGAATCAGTGGGTAGTAATAGTATGTTACGTAAAGAAATGGAAAACATGTTAGCATCACAATAGGAACCAATAAGAAGTACAGAGAGCAGTAACCAAGCATAGTAATTGCAGCGTTCAATATAATGTGAATCCCAATGTCCCATACTCCTCTGTTTGCTGATAACAGTTAGTCATTTGTCAACAGATAATTTGACAAACTTTAGGCAATATAATGATCACCACAAATAAGGCATGTAGCAGGTCAAAATAATGAAATATAAACTATAAAACATGCAGCAGCAACAACAACAAAGCCTTGTCCCAAGCAAGTAGGGGTAGGCTACAGTTGAAACCCAAACAAAAGCCCCAGTCACGGTTCCGCACATCAATATAAACTATAAAACATGAATAGCCCAAATTTGTACTATTACCGCTTTTTTTTTGTGTCTGGGGGGGGGTGGGGGTGGGGGGGGGGGGGGGGGTGCTTATAAGAGACCAATATTGTACACTGAAAAAAAATAGATTTACTCGTGTACTATATGAAAAAAAAGCATGACCAACAAAAAAAAGAAATGATTATGCAAACTCATCAAAGAACTGTGCTTAGTTAACTGACCTTTTCAGAGAAAAAGCGGAGGCCTTTGTCTGGATAGTCTGCTTCATATGTCTCCCCAAGAAGGGGATTAAAAGGCTTACAGCTCCTCCCGTCTGTAGAAGCATATCCAGAAACAGCAAATGCTGCTACGCTAAGAATCCTCATAAGACTATTCCCCTAGGTATAAAACACAAAACAGATACGTGAGCTGCTTAACTATGACCAGCCCTTTCATATGCATAAGCACCTTTTCCACTAGTTAACTATGACACCACCAACAGTGGGAGACGGAGAAAATCCAATGGTGGGCAGATGAAAGACTCAACATACAGACATAACTATATGAACAATAATGTATGAACACTCTTACAATATGGCAGATGCACCAGTGAGGCCTAGGACGTAATTTATGAAAGAGGAAACTGGAAAATCACTCTTATAAGCCAGATTGAAGATCGTTTATTATGTAGTAATATTCTTCTCTTATAAACCATACAGCTAATCTGCACCTTTTTACATGTTAGGAAAGACAGCAAAGTTAAAATCCCCATGTTGGCAAGGAATCTACATTTACATGATTACCATTTTTCATTTGTTGGCATGAATAATTTACAAAACGGTTAAGATCTGTAAAAGTTACCTTACACAAATTGTTAAGAGATCAAATGTAGATGAAGGGGTCTTGTAAACAAGATAAACAAAAGAGTATCTAGTCCTCATTTTTTCTCTAGCCATGCCGACAACAATGCCTATTTTAATGTAGTTAATACTAAATGTCTGCCACAAGGCAGGATAGAGTACTGTTAAGAGTATTGTATTAGTTGCAACTTCGAGATGATATAATGCACAATCACAAATCTTATAAACCAAGCGTTTATAGCTACTTGCATTCAACATATTAGAAAGATGTGCACATGAATGGAAATGCTAACAGGGATAGGAAGAATTAATACCTTTTTCCCCATTCAGATGCACGATCGATAAGGTAGGAATACTCAAGATCTTCAAAACATTTTTGTAATGATGAGAGTGGCTCATTGAAGTAAACAGGCAGACAAACTTTTGTAAGATCCTTTCCTATGTTGTCCTTGATCATTGACCACAAACTTACACCCTTTTCTTTCTCAACTGGATCTGGCAGCTTCTTCCGTCTTCTTACATATGGATAACTAATTCCAATAGACTTCATGGAAGGATCAATTCCATCCATTGGATAATCATCTTCATCATCTGAACCAGCTTCAGATCTTTGGAAATCAGATCCACTACTTTTGAAAGAGCTTGAGGATAGAAAATCTCTTGTATCAAAATAAATGTTCTCATCATCATCAGTCTCTTCAGCAGGATCTTGTGGTTCATTATAATCATCAGATTCGCTAGCACTTCCTTCTGAAAATGGAAAATGATAGCTCATTG
This sequence comes from Hyparrhenia diplandra, assembly GCA_015847255.1. NCBI lineage: Eukaryota > Viridiplantae > Streptophyta > Magnoliopsida > Poales > Poaceae > Hyparrhenia > Hyparrhenia diplandra. The sequence goes on from JADLZK010005975.1 coordinate 14,125, forward strand.
AGCAAGGTAAAATAAACCAAATTGGTATACAATATAAATTAGAGCTCAAGACAGATGAATTCCATATTATGTAATGAAAACAAACTAAATGCACATTCAAGAAATTCATCCAAAAAAAAGCTTAATTGTTTCCTTTTCTGTTAAGTGGTCACAATTGCCAGCAAATTACGTGATACATTAGGGTCATGAATGGTTTGGTGCAGTGCTTAAATATGGATTATAGTTGGTAGGAGAATTGAGTATCGTGGCTGCAGCAAGGAGAAGTTGTTGCAATTTCTTATGGTTGGAACTTGGGATGGTGTATAGACACTTTGTCGTATAACCTTGAAATCAGACCAGGTAATGACAAGAGAATGAGTTGTGGTACCAATCAAGTCTATTTATTTTCTAAGGGTATCAACATGGTTTACTTCGATACTGATTCCATCAGAAAAGGCTATTTGGGTAGGATATCAAACCTTGATATATTCAATCAAAAGTTTATAAAACATTCATACAAAAAAAGCTATAAACTAATTTAAAACTAAAAAAATCAGATGAACAATATGTGAAACTTGAGACAACATGTACACTAGAAAATTCTGCCAAGAGACAGAATTCAAAATATTCAATTAGGTAGGTAATCAAAGCACTAAGTCAAATAAGGTGCATAGATTAGCATACAACAATCATGGCGTTCAGCAATCATACAAGGATGTTGTTATCATTGTTCAATATGAAACACTCTACTTTAGATATGATCATGCGAGGATGGTGGATCTAAAAACCTTGGAAGAATGCATCCTCGTGAGAGAATAGGAATTTGGAAAGGGAATTGCATGAATAAATAACCTAAGCTAATTAAATTCTGCTGTCACTAGCTCAGTTTTGATTCTGCCGATAATAGCAACAAAACTTCATAGTTCATATAACCAGCAAAATAGTTACATATGGAAACCAAAAACTTGGCAACGCTGCAGTCAACAAACCCAGCTATGCTATTACTCAATCATCTACAAATCGGAGCCAACAACTTTGACAAATATGCCGCTGTCTTACAGCTACTTTGTCAGTATATGCCACTAGAAAATAAATTAACTGGTAATATCCAACACCAGATCAGCATTACATCATGCATTTGTTGTATTAACAAGGATACCAGAATAATCAACAAATTTTGCTCGCAAAGGTACAGTGCATCTCAATAACAAGTGTAACAGTGAGACATGACAAACCATTCCTCCAATTATCATACCACTATACTTCTCATGCCTTGGTTTAGAAGCAGATCCATACTCTTTTGACTGCCTTTGGCTCTCATCGACAAGGGTATTCTCCAAATCAACCTTTTCTGTCTACAGCAAGGCAACACAAGAATATATCATCAGATGAGGATGTCCCTAACACAAACAATTTACAGGTTCAAGTCCCCCAGTAAACATCAATATACAGATCTTACAAATTAGTGAACATGGAAAGCAAGAAAGAGAAGGAAAAGTTAAAACCTCTCAATATACAAATGGCAGAAGTAGTCCACATGAACATAAAGAAATGCAATTTTGGATGTGAACAATAAAAAGTTAGTCGGTAGTATATTCTCCTCTTTCTGCTACAACATAGAATTATTTACACGGCTACCTTCTAAACTCTGTGCAGTATTACAGTATGCTTGGTCATTTATACTAATATGCTAATATAAAAGCAACCATTATTTTCTCTTCTACATTCGCTACCATATTAGTTTAAGTAATATCAACATAACTTGTGATAAAAAAAAGTTCTCACTACAAAATCAAATCATCAGCTACCAAATGCCAGTTAACCTAGCTAAACCGAAAAAAGCAGGTAAAGCAAAACCAAAACAAGCATCTAGAACTATTAATTGAACCTTTGCTTCGTTTTTCTTTGTTGATGACAAGGCGTAGTAAATAGACAGCATAAGCTACCTTCGGTAGCACATTCATTATGAAATGCCCAAGTACGTTTGGTGACTGACAAAAACAACAGCATAACAAAGGTAGTAGAAGAATTGACGATCCATAGAGTAACAGCTAAAACTCAGAGCTCAAGTACAATATGGTGAATAGATGCAAACCTACTACAGAATAGCATGTTCTGTACGTCAATATTTACCAGTAGCTTGGTACTTCCAATCGTGCACAAGATGCAGAATATCGCTAGCATGACGCACCATGCAGTAAAAAGCAATCATTCCGACTTCACGCACAACCAGATTCTGTTCAAGAGTACAGTTATGGAAGTACCTCTAGCTGGCGAAGAGTTTCCACGAGGAGCGCATTCTTCTGCTTGGATAGCACAAGCTGCTTGTGCAGAGCCTCGAATTCTGCTCGCACGATTCTCTCGCTGTCAGCAATGGCCTCCTCGCTGACTCCTTCCTGCTGCAACCGCTGCCTTAGGCGCTCGGTTGAGACGGCCACTGCCGCTGCGGTGTCCCCAGGCCCGACCATCTCGCTGGAGGACATCCTCGGGAACATGTCCTTGGTCGCCCGCAGCGCCTCAAGCCACGCAGCTCTGTCCTCCCTGGTCTCCGCCCGCAGGTGCAACGTCTTCGTCCCCGAGAAGATGTAGAATCTCTTGTCATCCGATCTGCTCTCCCTCACGGTTGACACCTGCACACGCAACCGCCCCGTTAGCAAGCTGGCAACAGACGAAATGGATCTGGCGATCACGGAGGCGGACAGAACCGGGGACCTTGAGGTGGATTTCGCCGATGGGGTTTCGAGGCTGGTGGTGGCCGTTGGAGTGGAACGGCGAAGAGGCGGAGGGGCGGTTGAGGCGGCGGAGGGAGTCCTCGCCGATGACCTTGGCGCCCCGCTCGGTATCGCGCGATAGGATGATGCGGTCGGGGCCGTGGATCTTGTAGTAGGAGAGCACGCCGTCGTGGAGAGCGAACCAGCGCGGCCTCCACCCGCGCCCGTAGTTGACCCACTTGTACAGGATTCCCGAGATGCCGCCGCCGACGATCTCGTTCAGCTTCACCCCCTCGGGCGGCGAGGAACCGCCTCCTCCGCCACCGCTGACCCCCGCCGCGCGCGCGCGCCTCTCACCGCCAGGGGCGGGGTTGCTTCGAGGCGGCGGAGGCGGCACCGGCGGGGGCTGCGGTGGCGGCATCAAGGCCGGGGCGCCCGCCACCGCGGAGGACGCGGCCCCGGCGGAGGCGGCGGAGGCCGCGGGCGATACGGGCACGTGCGGCGCGCAGCAGAATGGGTGCATGGGGAAGTCGGGATCAGCACCGGCCGGGGCGCGCGCGGTCGCCCCTGTCGCCGGCGAGGTAGCGGATTATATTTGTGATTTTGGTTTTTGCTCCGGGAACGGGCGCATTTTATTACGGGGGGGGTGGGTGAGAGGTTTAAATGCCGCCGGGAGCCGGGGAGAAGGAAGACGAAAAGGGAGCTAGGAGTAGGCCTTTGCCTGACGGTTGGGTGGGTGTCCCTTTTACTTGGTCACCACTCGTCGTCAGGGAGGCATTGTCTCGATTAGGCGAGTAATCTTGTTGCTTTTTGTCACGAACATTCTTTGGCTGTGTTTTGAATTTGTTTCAAAAAAAAAAAAAATCTCCAACAAACAAAAGAATTGCGCATTTTCATATTAAAAATAAAGAAAGCGTTCATTACAAGATAACTTGGCGACGTACTAGAGATTTGAGGCCACCACCAGCCACGCGATGGCTTGTAGCAGCCACACTTGGCCATTTGGTTCATAAGGCCAGCCGCAATGGAGACAAGACGATGCTAGTAGCCTTAGATAAAAGCGCCGTTCCACGCATTAGAGCTACTAACTAGAGCTAATTTTCCTTCAACGGAGGCGGTGCATAATCTCTTCTGTTCTGGTCCTACCACTATCCCATGTCTCCTATCTTTTTTCTTAAAATCAGTTCGTATGCATTCTCTCTATAGTGGTCTCGGCAAACTTGATCGCTTCCAGAGCACGTCGACGGCTTAACGCCACTTCTGTAAGAGCACCCGATACTCCGCGAGGCAGTAGTTGGGTGTGACATGGACTCGAGTGACTACGTGGACCTTGAAGCAAAGATGCCACCAGTAGCGATGGAGAAGCCCTAAGTAGTCACAACTTTTACAGGGTAAAACATGCAGTATTTTCGCCATAGTTTGTGGCGGAGATTTCATTCGCCACGGTTTGTGGCGCCGTCACACTTTGCTATGGCAAAATATGACCAATATCCAAATAAACTCTAAATTTTTATATAGATGCTCATGTGTTCTCTAGTGTGTTAAAAATTTAGGCTATTACGATGAACAACCCAAACTTGTAGCTCTGGCAGCCAACGAGATCTAGGCCACTGGCTACCTAACTGACGGACGGCGAAGCAAACGAGCACCCCTCCCCAGCAAATTGAACCCCTAGAACGAGTTCCCTTGTAGACGAACCGTATATAGAGATGATGGGAGTGGAGAGTGGAGGTACTCAAACCCAACGTGTCCCCTCAAAAAAGAAGTCTAGGTTTATACAAAATAATATACTCCTATACCTTTAAATTTAAATAGGTTTATATATTTAAAAAATAATCTAATGGTGTATATTATAAATTTAGATAGTGTCCACTTAAGAGTGTTTGACTTTTTAAAACTATAAGATTGTTTAACTTTTTTTAAACTCAGATTGGTTGACTTTTAAAACTAAAAGATTGTTTGACTTTTTTAAAATATAAGATTGTTTTGACTTTTTAAAACTAAGATTGATTGACTTTTAAAAAACTACTCCCTCCGTCCCTAAATAGATGTCATTCTCGCTTCCCGAGAAGTCAACGATTGTTTAAAAACTGCCGGTAATTATATATTAAAATATATAAATATTTATGCTAAATAATTAGTATCATTGAAAAGATCTTTAAGTCTAGTTTTTTAATAAATTTATCTGGAGATATAAATGTTGCACGTATTTTTACAAATATTTTGAGAAAAGACGCACCCAAAAACGACATCTAATAAGGGACAGAGGGAGTAAGATTGTTTCACATTTTAAAACTAAGATTGATTGACTTTTAAAAAACTAAGATTGTTTCATATTTTAAAACTAAGATTGATTAAATTTTTTTTAAAACTATAAGATTGTTTGACTTTTTAAAACTATAAGCTTATTTGACTTTTTAAACCAACAATGTCTAGTTTAAAAAAGTCAGCTACGAATCCCAGTATTTTGTATAAGGTGATCAAGAAATTAAATCCATAATAGTTTTTAGTGGAATGGAGCTGAGACTTAAAACTAAGTTGATTTGGTACCGGTACAAAATTGAATAGGTAGTGGGGAAAAGGAATAAGAAAGACGAACAAAAATAGGTTTAAGTTAAAAAAAAATCATCGACCATACGGAGTTCATGCCAATATAGACAATTTTATTACAAGTGCATAGAAAAAAAAGAACATTAAAATGAAACTAAAATATTTACAAAGAAGCTTTTCAAGAAAAAAAAAAAAAATTGTATCTATCCGTGCTATTAGCACTAACGCTTCGTAGTGAATGAGAAAAGATTGATGATAACACTGAAAGAACATGTTGAGGCCGGTTTTTTTGAAAAGTAGTACTTCTTTATTGATCAAGCAAGGTTACATCATTTACTAGATAATGAACAATAAAACTAGGGGTCATCGTCCCCATATACAAGAATTCTTCAAAGACATACTAGATTTTGCTAATTCATGCGCCACTTGGTTCGCTTCTTTGTTGCAATGGTCGATAGAGATTATATCAAAACCCGATCAGATCCTCCAACACTCATCATATATGGCTGCAACAGAGTTTGTCGTGAATCCACCATTTGTCATGATTTCAACCACTTCAGCATAGTCAAATTGAACCATGATTCTGTTGCAACACACATTTTGAGCAAGTATCAAGCCTTCCTTTAGAGCATAAGCTTTAGCCATAGGAGCGTCAACCACATAGGGGATATACTTGTCTGAAGCCATGGAATGTTGAGGTTGATATATGCGTCAAGTATCTAGTAACCCAACGGGTCCAGCTATTCGAAGCACCAGGACCTGTCGGACCGACGACACGGCGCGAGCATTGTCATCGGCTCGTCGCGGTGTGCTTATTGTTGACACAGACCCTCTCCAAGACAAAAAAGACGACCCGGCCAGGCACAGGCCTAGCACTCATCGCCCACTTTAATGGTCGTCACTTGCACGTGGCGGAGTGTCCCGGCCGGTCCGGTCCATTCCTTGATGTAGCAGGGTCAGGGTGGATTGGCTAACGAAATAAATAGATTATGCTCTCATAGAGGTTACTAACATACTCCCTACTGCCTCCGGTCAATCATTATCTGAGGGTCTATTCGATATAATAACTTGTTGATTTGAGGAGAGGCTCTAGGTTGAAGAAAATGTTCAATCCGGTGAACTTTTCATTCTAGATTCGTCCCTACTTTCAAATATTCTCAATCCATAACTATATCGAGAAATTACAAAAGTGGTCCATGTCCCTTAAAAACGAAATAAGCAAGAAAGAACAATAAGTAGAACCATCCTAGAACACAAAATTGTCCCTTCGTAGCTAGTCATTCATAACACTAGAACATCAGGCGCCCTTTGGGCGCCCTACAATGATTTCAAAACAGAAGCTATTATCCCCGTCTAACGGCTATTGCTTTATAATTTGATGTTAACAATAAGATTTGAATACAGACATTTTTATTAAAAGTTGATGGTAACGCAAAAGATTCAAATACAAACATTTTTTTTTTTGAATTGAGATCATTCACAGCCAAATCGCTGGACACCAGATCCTCAAAAGTTTGAGGTACAACGTCCCAGGTGGTTTGCTCACCACCAGGCATATTACAACCCAAAGAGGCAAAAGCATGAGCTAATTTATTACATGTTCGAGGACAATAACTAATGACACAAGATCGAAACTCCATTGTCTTCAGGTGCTTAATTTCAGTGATAATACCGCCCATTGACGACAGCCGATATTCATTGCCTTCTATAGCCTCTCTCACCATTATAGCATCTGTCTCCAGAACTACTTGGCTGATTCCCAGCTGTACTGCCATCTTTAGGCCTTCTAAACAGCCCAATAACTCAGCGTGAAAGGCACTTTGGAGGATTGTTTCGCCACCTGCTCCAGCTTTCCACACTAAGCCTTGGTGGTCCCTGATTACGTATCCCCAAGCTCCAGCACCAGTTAACTGAGAGAATGATCCATCAGAGTTGATTTTCAGTTGCCCTTGACTTGGCTTCTTCCACTTGCTAGCCTGACTGAAATCCCGACAACAGAGGTTGCTGCACTGGTTTATTCAGCTTGTCAGTGCAAACTGCCACCATGTACGCCAGTATACATAGCAATACAATGACTAAAAATAATAGTTAGTCTACGCTTGAGAGACATCTTCATAATTAAATGTGGTACCACTAAGATACTAAACAGATTACATATATATCACGGCCATCAGCATGTAAAGGCAACACAATGACAATATTTCTAGATACAGAAGGCAACACAATGACAATATTTCCACTTGTCGGTGTTTCTGGAGGATGAGGGAACCCATGAACTTGATCAAAACAGCCATGTAGGTGATTACGACCATAATCTGGACACATGAAACTATACTCAGACCATGTAATAGGAATGGTCATATAAAAACACCCCAAGATCACAAGGATCTACCACCACTTACCAAGCTCCTAGATGTGAAGCAATAGTTTTTTTTCATCCAAGGGTCTTGTACTTGTAACCCAAAGAAACCTAGCTAAACAAACAGCAGACCTGCCACCTGCAATAGAATGCTAAAGTTCAGAGAACTTCTCATATTTTGCAGACTTTGGTCCATCAGCTTGCTTAATATTCTGGCATATCTGTCCTAAGATTATACCTTTGACACCCTACAGCTATACTTTTGACAACCAATATGTTCAGTAAGAGCTTACTGTTAATGTAAAAATACTATTTGTTGCCCCTGAACAAAATGGGTCCATATTCAGTAAGCTACTAATCAATCTCCTAGCATGAAAAAAAAAACAGGAAACTATGTGTTAGTATTGTAACAATTCAGATTTATCACAAATCCACAAACACCAGATTCAGTAGCAAAGAGTAATCAAATAGCTTGACATTTTCTTTGCGCTTAGCTCATCAAGATCGCTCAAAGCATCGGACACCTGCTGGAGTGGTAATTCCACTCACAAGCGCAGGACATGAGCCCATCATGCAAAAAACAAAGATGTACAATAAAGAGACTGACATCCAGCTACATATGGCAGGCAGTGAGAGAGGGATTCAACTTCTATTTCGAAAAGGCACACCAACCGCTGGCAGCACCGCCGGCCTTTTTGATGGCCTTTAATATGTCCATCTCTATTGTAGCAAACAAAGAAGAATGATTTCAGTAGTTCAGTCTGTGGTGGCAAACTGCTAGTTTCAATAGCAAAAGCAGCAGGAGCATGAACGTATGAAAGTAAAAAAACTGCATATCTCATCTGCAGAGAACTCCAAAATTAACATGTAATTGATCAACTGATGTGTAGAGACTAAAATAACCAAAACAACAACAAGAAATATCAAATGGCACGCATCACCGCCATCTAATTCAAATAAGCTAAAATAAACAAATCCTATTAAAAATATTATCATCAAGACAAGTTGCGGATCCTTCATCACTTTATATCAATACCACCATATCTTGCTGAACGAGTGAAATTGGAAGTAAAAATAAATTCTTTCTACCTAAACATATTATCATTTGAGTTATTTGATTTATTCATTCATTCATATGAATTGACTTCTTAACCAATAAGATTAGGAGGAACTAATAGAAATTCCCAAATTCAGTACAACATGGTACAGGTTGGAGACCAAATGTTACCTAGACAAAGTTATATGTGCATATGAAAAATATCAGTAGCAACAGCTCATCTCCTACATTGCATAATCATAGGCTGTGTACAAATGGGAGTGTGGGAGAGGAAGGCCTCACCTTGATGGCTGGCAGGGGCCTGAGTAGTCTTGTAGGGGGCGGTGCCGGCAGCCTAGAGTCGATCGACGACGAACGATGGCAGCAGCTGGAGGACCGAGATCTAATGCCTCCTGCTGTCTGGCCATCCCTCTTGCAATCCTTCATCAGTGGCACCAGATTTGAGAGACCGTAAGAAAGAGAAGTGTAGATAGATTAAAAAAAATGCAGCGCACATCACCTGGACCGCTTCATCGCTAAGACGTCGAGCCCATCACCATGCTGAGGACCCAAGCGCCACCGCGGATTCCGGATCTCGCAAGGCTCTACGTGCTCCCTGCATCGCAGAGGCAGCACAGCTTCCCATTATCGGGCGATGACGGCTCGTGCTGCCATGGTGGCGACGTGGGGAGGAGAGGGTAGGAAGGGGCTACGCTTCCGGGCGGCGAGATCACTGAACCTCGTACCCACGTACTCCCCCGTGCCGCAGAGGACGTGCAACTTCCACCTCGAGCGATGGCGGTGTAGAGTTCGCGTGGAGAGGAGGGAGCAGGGAGGGGCGGAGCTGCGGTAGTGGTGGTGGTGGCGGCGGCGAATAGAGGAGGGAAAGGAGACTGGGATCAGCACGTGCTAGGGTTGCAGAGTGGGAGGCTGCGAGCGACAAGGCTCGGACCGCGGACGGGAGACGGCCTTGGGTGGGCTGCGGCCTTGGGGTGGTTTTGCCGAAGGGAAAAAAGGTCGTGACAGGTGTCGAGCCCAGGAGAGGCCAGCAATGCTCCAATTGCTGTGGTGCCTCCAAAGGGAGGGACTTTTAATAACCCGATTTTGAGTCATTATTTGAACAAAAGCCGCCCTCTCTTTCTACCCTCCGGCAACAACTTTTGTATATATATGTTATGTGCATTCTAGAGAGACAACTCTCCTATACAACTTTGGCTTGTGAAAAATCTATATTGAGGCTGGTAATGTTTGGAAATATAATTTTAGAAAGTGTTGTTATTGAGTCTTCTTTACCAAAATTTCAATTCTCATCAATAAGAATTGATATAAAAATATCGTTGGTGAGAACTATTTGAATAAAAATCGTTTTTATATGTTTTCACACCCCCAATAACTTTTCTATATCCTATACACACACTCTAGTGAGCCATTTCAATTTTCTATCGCGAGAAATCCAAAAATAAAGGATCATAATATTAGAAGACCTAATTAAAATAAACCGATAGAGCTGGTGGAGATGCTAAATATGTGCTTTGTGCCTTCTAAAATTTTAATAATCGATACAAGCTCATGGGTTGATGAACTAGTTTATGGTAATTTAAACACCAATAAAATACTAGATTAACAAGATATTATAGAAAGCGAGTTTTGGCTAGTGTGCTCAATTATAGACGGGGAATCGTATATAAAATAGTAAACAAATACCCAATAAAGATCTAGAAGATGCTAAGTACTTTATAACTTGCTTCTAAGATCAAGTGGCTGCGAAGTCAAATGTCGTGGTGCCTCTGCCTCGTCTCTGAGATCTCAACCGACCAACACCAACCAGCATCGGAGTGGTCGCACAGGAACAGGATAAAATGAAATGCGCGGGCGCGGCATGTCGATATGGGCAACGCCGCGTAACGACTTTGACTTGTTCGTGAATTGCAGCCACGTGTGGGTGTGGCGCGTAGCGCCCGATGCTATCACTTTGGTTGGATAGAGTAGATGACTGGTGGCTGCGCACGAATCTGCACGACCATCGCTAAACGACGCCGGTCCTGGTTGCGTTTTCGTTCTCTGTTTGGTGCATCTGGCTAGTCGTCGGTCATGACCCTGGCCTGACGACGACGTGTTGTAAAGTGCACTTTTTTTTTTTTTCCTGAAATGAAAAGTAGCTAGGCCAGGATCAGAACTAAGGAGCAATTCCCAGATGTAGCCTACTACGTGTTGATGATCGGATCGTAACCAAAGATGGCAACACGGAATTGCTCCGAACTCCCCAATGCCCTTTTCAGCCTTCTAGAAGTATCAAGTATAGTATAGTAAATCCGGTTTACAATAGCACTAAAAGGAACTTTTTACAACCCAGAAACTGAACACTGTACGACACAGATGAACACTGTAGGCGGAGAAGGACCCGTAGCCAGGCATCAGCATCTCAGCCGCGGCGAAAATGACCCGTAACCAGAACAAAATGGTCCTTTTGGTATTTATGTATAGCTCGCAGGCTCCATCGTCCAAGCTATTCATTCTATTCTCTCCCACCCTTTTCCTGCGCGACGAATTCAGCTCGAAGCTTCTTCGGTTTTTCCTCACAAAACCAAAAAAAGAGACGGAGAGAAACTTCTTCGTTTCCCTTTTTAATTAAAACCGACTCACATGCTCGCTCGCCCGGCCGGCCGGCCGCCTTTGTTGTGAGGGAAAGAAAGTCCGGCAGCCTCAGGGCGGTAACGCTCGCTCGCTCGCTCGCGCTCCCCGCCGCGCGCGCCGTGATTTCTCCTGCGCATCAGCGGACACGCCTCCCACAACACGTGCATCCCGTGGCTTGTAGTCCAGGGCCGCGGGCGGGGGCCGAACTCGGCATCGGAATCGACTTTTTTCGAGTTCTATTCCGCGCCCGTCTTGCCTGTTGCGTGTGCGATACAACAGCGATATTCCTAGACCGTTAGACTAGACGACGACGATTTTCTATCTGGGGACCGAGGCGAGGCGAGGCGGGCCGGGCGATGGTATCAGATGTCATGTCATCCGCCGTTGTCTCGTCCGTTCCAACCCCACTATAGTCACTGCACATGCATCTCGCTTTTGTCGTTGCCAAGAGTCTGTCGTCTCCTCCCCTCTCTGAGTTCTGACGCCGAACGGACCGGTGGCCCGATGCTGCCTACCAGTAGTAGCCTTTAACGTCGTCATTGCCTCATTGGTGTGTTGGGGTCAGGTGGGTAAAGTTTACTAAAGTTTGAAGGTAATTATGCGCTGGGCCGGCATGGGGTGAAGCGTTTCTACTGAAGTTCTGTGCACGTTCCGTGTAATTGCTACCCCTATTAGTCTTCGTCCTTAGTACTTTTTTATTATTACTATCAAACAAAAGCAAACAAACATGAGATGCGCGTGGCTTTGTGTTGATGATTTATAAAGAAAGAAGGAACTCATAACATAAACAACCAGATGCAAAGTAGTATGTGATCGCCGATATTCTTTCATAGACGACGTTGACGGAATGTGGTCATTCGTCAAATGATAATTGTTCACTCAACCAACCAGAGCTGCTGGGCTTGATTGGCTTCCAGGGCATCTAATTTACCAGATAAAACTTTTGACCAGTGTATGTCGTTAATCACGATAGATACTAATGTGACTTCCTTTCAAATCTTCACGTTAATCACCATCGAACATGCTAAGTCAGTCTCCGCCATTATTTGTGTACTGGGTCCGCGTTGTATTCCACTGTTAAGGGCAGGGCCAACGCAGGCAGAAGCCCAACGTTAGCTTTAGAAAAAGCATTGAACCAGCTAGGCTTGGATGAACTGAAACCAACAACTCTCCATCGGGCTCTTCTTTCATGGTCCCACAAATAATTAAAATAGGATTAATTTTCTACCATATGTATCGATCTTTTGATCACATTTTTGAAGCTTCAAGCATATACCTTTTAAAGAGGCAAAACGTCGACGAGTATAGTCCGACACTCTGAATTGAGGCTACTGCTTTTCACTTTTTTTTTGCTCCGCTTGCAATCCGAACCTAGTTGGCTCTGCGAGGCTACAAGCAAACATGGAGCATTGGTCATGGCCTAAGAGTATACTACCCTGGAACGAGGCAGATGGAGCGGACTACGTACTCGGCTTACGGTTTAGACGGATCTAGTTTTATGGGGTCTTGTAGAGATAAGCTCGCACATAATATGGTCTTTCATCGTCGTGTGTATATACAAAAAGCGCCTGAGGTGTGCCTTTGCGTGCTTCCTTCACCGATCACCGTGACTGACCTACGCATCTTTACAAGCGGCCGGAGAGGGGCTTTGCGGGACGGAACTCGTCGTTGCTAAGCAAAGGCGAAATGCCACCAGACGCAGCCGGAAATAAAGCAGAGGCGAATTATATTAGAGGGCTAGAAGAGATCGTGTGCCGCACATTTTGATCGAGACGGCGGAGGCTACAAATATAAAATGAAATATTCGCACCATCTCCATGTGCCTTCCGTTCCGTGGCTATACGATACGATACGTGATGCCAAAACAGACAGCACCCTGCACTGGGATCCGATGCAACACGCACCGATCGAATGCGATTTTGGACCGTGTAATCGCATGGATCAAGGTTCGTTCTGATCATCAAAATCAAGAGATATATAATAACTTACCAAAAACGTGCGAACTAATCGCGCGTAGGAGTATTCGATTTGGTGACGAGTGACTTAACTTCGTCATGTTGCTGACAGGCTCAACAGGTTGGTTTTGTACCGAGGAAGACTCTGTGGATCGAGTCCGTTGGTTTCTCAGGACTGAGGTCGAGAGAGAATATCTTCGATTCCGTCCCTGATGCTCTCGGCGAGGCATCTTCATCCGCATCTTCTTTCTAGCTGACGGTGCGCAGCAGCCAGCAGCCAGTAGAGACCCTGCCTGATTGGACCTGCGGCGCTTGTGCTGAAAACGACTCGCGACGTGGCGCTCTCTCTCCATCGAGAAGGGTGAAGTGAAGAGAAGTGTGTTAAGGTTTTTGCAGTGGACAACGATATGATGTCCTCACACGTCTTCGCTTTTTTGCTTCTATGATTGGCTGCTGCTAGTGCTATTACGTCGAACGCCACGGGCTAATTTGCATCGTCATCATCGTTCTAGAACGTGGAGGATCGGATCGGAGAAGCGGCCGAGGTCGATGAATCCAACTTCGCTGAATGGGACCACGCGCGATATGATGCATGAGCCGATGACTGACTGGCTATTGGCTTCACCATATAATAATAATAATAATAATCGTTTTATCTTAGCAGTAAACAAGGACTAATACACTTTTCACTGACATAGACGGAGTACTAGAGGTTTATACGCGCCAGCACACGTAGAAGAAGGCCGGCCACAGCATCCTGAATCTGACTTTTTGACTTTTGATTTGACCTGCACTGCGCGTGTGAGGTGAGGTCCACGGAAACACGCTGCCTGTCCTGATCGCATCGCCCAACTCGATGATCCGGCCGCCAAACGTAGCGGCCTAGCGGGACCCCGATCATATCCCCGCTGCCGCCGCCAAACTGAAACCCAAACCAACCCAACCCCCACATGACACACCTGCCCACGTCCACAGCAAGCGACGCCACCAGCCCGAGAGCCCGCCAGTAATCGCCGGGAGATCGATCAATAGCTTTTTCGCGGGCGGGATGGCAATGGCACTAGCCGCGGCCCACGGCCACGGGGGTCCGCGTTGCCATCGGTTGCCCCGGCCGAGCGACCGCGCGCGCCCCGGGCACGGCCCCCGCCCGCCCACCCGGGAGCCGGGCACGCACCTGAATCTGATGAGGGGTGTCCGCCCAGCCCGGAACGCGCGCACGTCGCCCACATGCGCCAGTCTCCCGTCGTCCGGACCGGAGCGCGACATAGGCCTCGCCCCCCCCGCCCCCCCCCCCCCGCTTGCGTGCCCGTGCGTGGGCTGGGCTGTGTGCCTGTGTCTACTCACTATAGCGTGCGTCCACTGCATGCCGTACCTGTTGTCTCGTCGTGGATGTGTTTTATTTAATACTCTTATAATAAATATCATTGATTGATGGTGGCGGCCGGGCCGGGTAGATTAATCATTGATCTCTCTGCATCTCGCGTTGCTCATCATTCTCCGGCTCCAACTGTTCTGGGCTGAGTAGGGGGACCGATCAACGCGATGCGGCCTTGACCGGCCGTGCCGCGGGTCGATCATGCACGTTTGTGGGCGCGCGAGACGTGCGCGCGGGTGCAGATAAACCTGACTGACTTCGTGGTCCAGTGTCCTGATGGCAACCATTAACATGAATTAATCCATCAGTGCGTTGGTGCTTGCTATGGAGAGTGAGTGGTGAGTCCGGCCAGCGGCCACTCACAAATCAACGGCGCACATTTGCTTGCCAGTACCGAACAGGCTTTACATGTACTGTACACCATTGTCCAGCGAGGAACAGGCAGTTTATCGGCCGTAACGTCACATCTGACGTAGTACGCTAGTAGTAGCTGAAACATGTGCCCACGGCCAGCGGGGCAGCCAACACTGTCACCGACCGGATTCCATCGACCAGCTCAGGCCATGACTCAGGCCACATGGTTTTCTTGGCATCCTACCCGCGGATCCCCGTTCCATTATGACGCCCGTGAAACTTTGGTTTCCTTTTCAAAGACACCCGGACCCTGCTCTCCACAGTCCACACGGTAGTCAGTCCCATCAGTCCTTCGCACTAGTAGCAATCATCGGATAGTATAGGCACCGCTGACACGGAAACAGTCGCCGCCGAGCTCCAACCCCACGAGCCGGTGCCGTCGCGAGCGCCGGCCTGCCGCCGCCACAGTCTGCGGTCGGTCGGTCACTGCAGGCCGCACCGTGATGCCCGTGAGCTCCGGACGTACTATCGTGGTTCGATGGCTCTCGGGAGCTTGGGGTCGGCACCAGGCATCGCAGCGGCTGTCATCTCTAATCCAGCGTCTCAGTGAAATGCGTGACGGCGTCGCGTCAGAGCGAAAAAGCGGTCGATCGGGCACGAGGCCCTCGCGTAATTGAGCTCCGCCGCAGTCTGGAGACCTGCAGTGCGTGCTGGGTTTTGGTGCAGGCGTGCAGCGCATCCACATGACCACACTTTGGCGCAGTGCCAGCGCCCAGAGCGCTGGCACAGTCAGCACGGTCGGAGCGTCAGCGTCAGTCTGTGGTTGCAGGTGACTGCACGCCAGCGATTGGAGACTGAACGCCGCTGACCTTTTGTCATGGAAAAATCTGCTCGCCGATCGCACCATCGTGATCTTCAGGCCTCCGCCAGGGCCCCTCGCCGCCGGCCTGAGCGGGATCGGCCGGCTCCCGACTGCGGCGCTGCGGCGCGAGCTTGAAGACGGCAGGAAAGCTGCAGTGAGGAAGTGAAGGCCTGTGGCTGAACGTAAGGCCCAAGGCCCAAGTGTCTGGCGTCCTGGGCCTCTTGGATGGGCTTGTCTGCTACTCCTGGGCCTCCGCAGACAAATCTCTGCTCCTATCTCTCGGGCACATACTTTTTTTTTTAACGAACACATACTTTTTGTTTTAACAAAGCGCAACAGATTCCATAAACGACGCAGAGGCTGGAACTCCTCATTATATAAAAATTACTCCAAATTCCAATGTCATTTTCGAAAGATCACTCCAAATTCCAATATCATTCCTTTAAAATAGGTCCTCTGTCGATGATCCACACCTCCATGTGATGTGTGCAGGAGTGTTATAGAAAGGTTCCGGCACTGTACAATATACAACTTGTACAATCGAATAAAGCGTACAAGTACAAGGGCAAGTACCTGCACAGGTGGAAGGAAGAGCATGTTCAAGAAAAGCATGTTCAAGAAACACAGGGCGCCGTGTTACGAACAGGGTAATCGATCAGCAATTTAGGAAGGGAACAGGAGGAATCGGAGTTGGCAGCAAGGAGCAAAGCAAAGGTTTGGGATCAGACGAGTTCTTGCAGAAGGGCAAGCAGTTTGTTACATTATGCATTGGCAAAGGAACGCAATGTAAAACACAAACTACCTGTTTGTTTCTCCTGCACCGAACAATAAAAAAAAGGGCCTCAGCAAACCAAATGAGAAACAATCTCTTCTTATGTCATCAAATACATCAATGTTTTTGCTGTTTATGCACAGACAATATATGTGCTTCGGGTTCTCTCTGCACACAACATATATGAACCTCCAACCGATATGTTTGATCTAATTTTGATAAATTGTGCATCCATGAGAAACAACGCACCATACATAAATGTGAGCAAAGGTAAGAGTAGGAAGATATTATGTAATTTGCATCGAAGCAAGCATTTGTATTGACGGTAACATATCCAATGTCGACGCTTTTCCAATGCTTTCCTGATAAAGAGCACATGATGAATACGCTTAATTCTTCTGTCTTATTTCGATTCCCTCCACCATAAGGCCTTTCTTCCAGTGGAGTTGTACGTGCTCTAGCACCCTGAAGCAAACCACCCCCGTGTCCCCTTGGTGGTTGTAGAACTCCCCCAGTTCTACCTCCATCCAGTCGTCTTCCCTTTGTCTTGGGTAGCTCACGGTACTCTCCTCTTCAGCCTGGCCTCCTTGCTCGCCCTCTCTTGCTTGCGCCGTGCGTGGGTACAGCGAGACCCTACGCTCTGCAAACTGATTGCCCGTACCGATATGTGCCACTTGCGTTGGGCAGTCAAGGCCGTATGATTCGTCTGCCAATCTGAACACGAGGTAGGCTGTGTATTTTGTGTTGGGAGAGAGCTCCCTGCGCTCTATGCTGCCGCCTATGTAAAGCCAGCAGACGGCGATGAGCTCAGCAACTTCTTCAAACCTGCAGCAAACAGAAATAATTAAACTCATCTGGTTGCAAGAGACTAGATATATAGTAACTTTATAATGCATAATGATCACATACTAGATATATTGGGTCTCATTGGTTGCTTCTATTAGTCTTACTCTGCATTAGATCTTATGTGCAGCATAACCTAAACCAGTGTAAATGTATGCAGCGTTTAGATGTTTGATTGTTCTGCACAGACAATCAGCTTTTGATAAATTATGTTTGGTTGTTTATACTTTATTGCATAAAGTCACCTCCATGAGAGGTCCTTCCCTGTCGCCCCAAGACAGCGACTGGGGGCGGCGACAAACCCTAGCCGCCGCCGCCACCCTCCGCCCCCTTCCCTCTCCCCGTCGCCGTCGAAGAGGACCGGCTGGGAGGCCCGCGCGGCCCCTCTAGGATGGCGGCGGCGGTCTCCTCCCAGGAGGTCTGCGAGCTCATCTATGCGGGGAGGAACTTTGTCGACCCGGGCGGCGCCATGGCCGCACGACGATTTCCAGCGTTGGAGTCCGACGGTCTACGGGTGACGCGACCTCTCCCGGCCGGCTCGGGCCTCCTTCAACGACATCCCCGGCGGCCACCCAACCCTAGCTCCGGTTGGTCCAGGCGTCAAGGGGCGGATCCGCCCAACGGGAGCGGATCCGGCGCCCTCACCATCGGGCGCGAAAGTCGCGCGATCACGACGACACCGACAAAGTGCCGCTCCCTTTCCCTTCGTCTCCGGTGGCAAGCGGCCGGATCCCGCCATCTTGGCTCCGACCGCCGCACCGCCACCGGATCCGCCCCTTCTCCGACTCCCGCCGCCGCCGCGGGCCGTGGTCGGTCCGCGGCGTGGTCCCGCCTCGCGCAGGTCGCGGGCCGGGCCGGGCATGTGATCGCTTTGGCGGCTCGAGCATCCCGGCCGCCAAGGCGTCTGCCGCCGCGCCGACCACGCCTTCCACGGAGTTGGCGGCCAGGTTTGGGGATGGTCTCGTGCAATGGGAGCAGGCGCAGTTTGGCCGCGGGCATGCTGGCGGTGAGGCAACGCGTCCACCGTCGTCTTTTTCGCTCTCATTTCGCAGCCCGACACGGTCGCGCGGGTTCCGCCGTGGCTTGCCGGGCGGGGCTGCGTGTCACGTGGGCCGTCTTGCGCGCGCGCCTTCCACCATTGCGTGACGAAGTCCGATATGGCTCGCGATCGTGTGTCGGCGGCCAGCACTCGCCCGGCGGTGCGGCCTCCCATTATCGCGGTGAACACGGGATCGGCTCGCGTAGTGTGGCGGCGGCCGACAACCCTCCCTCTGTCTTGGCGTGATCTTTAACGGTGCGCCTCCGTTTGTCATAGGCGAAGTCCGTTTTTGGCTCCGCAAGGTGTGGCGGAGGTCGGCGGCAACCACCCCGACAATCGGCCCCTTCCCTCCCCCCGCATCCAGTGTGGTTGCTCACCGGTGTGCTCCTCACCGTCGTTCCGGGTGAGTCAACGGGAGTACTTGTGAAGGCTCTAGGCGAAAGCCTAGCTCATATGTATCAGGGCCAGTGACGATATCTCCTGGAAGGCGTCACTGAAGAACCTCAGCTCTTGCTGTAGTCTCCTGTTCGACTAGCTCAACACCTAGGCACATAACCTGGGCCAAGCCCCTGTGGAGCTCCTCTTCATGCTTGGCTGACGATGACTACGTTGTGGCGTCGTTCACCTCCCTGGAGGCATCATTGAAGTGTTCATGTGTGTTGGTGGCTGTGGTGTTATTGTTGTTGTTGTTCTTTCTTCTCCCCTTTGGTGTTTTGGCACTTTTCGCCCTTGTGCTTGGGCGTGCCGTTGTAAACCGCCGTGTAATCTTTATATCCAGTCATTTTGGGCCAATATATATAAAATTCTGGTGGGGAAGGCCTCCCCACATTGAAAATTCAAAAAAAAGTCACCTCCATATTCTAATTTGAGGTCTCATATTTCTATTTGAGGCATGCGGATCAGGACTTTCATTTTGAGGCGTACTAGTTAATGCAGCATTTGGTCATACTATGCAGTAAACCTATATACGAGTCTAAACACGAGCAAATTGTACCTGCAGCCTATATATAGATTAATACAACCCATAGAAAATGTAGAAGTTAGGGCAGGAATCATTGATGCAAACCTGGAATCGGGCAAATACATCCATCTCCAGTACAAAGGATAATCGCCCCATGTAATGACTAATGATCGCGATGATAGCATGTAACATTTGGCGCCGCTTGTTCGGTCCAACCAAAAGCTCTTACAGTACAGCAGAAAAAAACGAATTGACTCAGTTTGCAATTGCATCATGATCACGGTTGGTAATGCCTTGATTTAATCATTACTCCCTACAAAAATAGCAAAGTAGCCCTTCTCATTTTAAGTTTTGTCCTAAATCAATCTTCTTTTATTATGACCAAGTTTATATATAAGTACATTAACATCAACAAGACCAAATCAGTTTTATTAATTAGAATTTTCAGTAAATATGCCTAGATAATTCATTTGCTGGAACTTGTAAATATCAATATATTATTACCATCCTCTAAAGCTAGTAAAACCAAGAGAAATTTTGACTTAGAACAAAGTTCAAATGAACAATGATTTATAACAGGGGTCATTAAGATCACCGTGCATCATGCATTTCTTACTCTACAACTAACGAGATAAAAAACTGAAAAACATCAAAATTTTATTTCGATGCTTGCTCAAGTTCATACCTTGGTGCCTTGGTCGATGAGGATATGGTCTTCGGCGAGGCTGAGGAACAGCTCTTTTTTGCTGGTCGTCAAATCTACAGGATAGTCGGCGCGAGAAAGAATTGATCTATACTCCGGAGGCAGGAAGCCTTCCCACACCGTATCAGAGCTCGCTGCTGCTTGGAAGGCAGTAGATACGGCTGAGGAACGGCATGCATCTGTGGGAGTGATCAGGGAGATGACATGAGCCAGGCATGCCTCTGGAAGACGCAGGATGCTGCAATCGCAGTCTGCTTCATTCCCAGTAGTGGTCCTTCCTCCCTCAGGTTCAGGCTCAGGGTGTTCTTTCTCATGATTCCTTCTTGTCCGCTTCATGATCTGCATGTTAGTTGTTGGGAACTAAATCAGCTGAAGAGTAGATCTCAGCGTGCAACCAACTCCATATATGAACAATGATGCGTCATGGAAAGCATAAACTTCTTACAGCAAACAGGGTGAGTACTCCGTGTTGTATAGTCAGCCGGTTGAAACAGTCACCTTTAGCCACTAGGCCAGAAGCATCGTGAACATAGGATCGTGATCAATATTAATTAAAACTTAGAAATCTCGCACATGTCTGTGGAAAGGTGAGCAATAACGTGTGGAATTTTTCCTAGATTTTTGATAAAAAACAAATTCCAAGGAGATGATCTTTTCATTATAATCCTTTGATAAGAAAAAGTATTCCAAGGAGATGATCTGGTAACTCATTATTGAGACAAGCTGGTAACTCATTTTTCAGGGACAAGCTCATCCTTGAATCTGTATTAAATATTCCCAAATGGTTCTGTGACCAAATCTATAATACTTAGCTCGCCTATCGGGACTATGCTTCTGGCTAGTGGCCGGCAAGCCCAACCGTCGGTAGGTAGGAAGAATCAGGGATTACTGAATGCAACGTCCAGGTAGGAACAATCAGGGATTACTGAATGCTCTATGCAACTTGCAACGTAGATTTCCTTTTGTTTTGGGTCTAGTTCTTATATTTCCATTCTAAATTATAAGACGTTTTCTTTTTATACCTTTTTTTTTTGGTTATACACCAGTTATACATTTCATTTATTAGTAAAAAACGTATTTGGAAAAGCTAAAACGCCTTATAAAAGCTAATATATATTGCTCTTTGTTCCTCTCTTTTATAATCCTACATAAACATTTTTTCATTTATTTAAAAAAAAAAAGGTAGGGGTGGTTCCCCTACTGATTTGGCAAAAAAAAAAAAAAAAAAAAAAAAAAAAAGAGCCACTGCCAACACTGTTTTTGAACTAAAAACGTAGAGCAAAGCTAAGCAGAGACGCTTACCTAATTACAAAGCTATAAGACAGCCAAACAACACGGGAGGAGAAAAAAACATATATTACAGATTCTTTAACCAACGCATAGCTAATAAGGGGTGAAAAGGAGCTGGGATACGGAGTTTAACTTCACATGAAAAGTTTCTTCCATGTAAAAAGCACCTTATTAGAGAAAATTTCCTATTTGGGCCTGAAAATAATCCTCCATTCCTATTTGGCACTGAAGTTTGAAAATCTTTTCTATATGTCCTCAACTTGTGTTCTCCTTTCCTATTTGACGCTTCCGTCGGTTTGAACTGCTAACGCGTTGCTGTGTAATTAAAAAAAAAAAAAGGCACTCAAAGGGCAGCTCGCTGACTTTCCACCGCAGCTCACCTACTGCCAATTTCCACTAGATAACGTGGCAGCAAAGCCCGCGGGGCGTTAAGTAGTTTCTCTGCCGGCGTTTCTTCACCGCTGGGATCTACGACCGCGCGTTGTGCTTGTCCCATCGTCGATCGGTCGTGCATCCCACGTCGTGGTTTGAAAAAGTGCAGCGCCCGGCCTACCAGTACGTTCAGGCACTAGGGCGGTCGTAGGCAAGGCAAGACATCCAAGTCTCGTACGGAGGTACCCAACTGCTCCCTTTGATCGATGTATGCCAAGGATATATTTTTAGTCAAGATTTAATTTGCTTTTCTGCCCCAAATATTTTTTTCATTAGATCGAATACACAGGGATTTAGTCCCTTACGGACTTACGGTTTTAACTAGCAGTTAACAATCATTTGCTAGATAAAATTGATCTTGATGAAAGCATCAAAGATCGCATAAGTGAACATTAGTTTTTTTTTTTTTTTTTTTTTTTTTTTTTTTTTTTTTGATCTTGATCTCTGAACTGACAGGACCGGGCCTGCAACCAACCACAAGATATTAGTACATGCTTGAAACAGCAAACCTAACTGCATAAAGTTCAGGTTATTGAGATCACTTCTCAGGACTTCACCTGATCAAGTTCCCAACGTATATCAAGATGGCAGAGGCGATGAAGCTGGTCGCCGATGGCTTGGTCTCCGGTGGCTTCTTGTCAGCTGTCGTGGATGTCGCAGCCTCCAAGGCTGCTGCGTGCCTTGAGAGCAACTACAATATGCCAGAGCGTGTTAAGGAGTTATTGAGCGAACTGGAGACCAAGCTAACCATGGTGAAGGCCATATGTGAGGCTGCAGACAACTGGCTCATCACCAACACCAACCTGATCCAATGGTTGAGGCTCTTACATACTACGACTCGGGAAGCCGAGGATGCACTTGACGAATTCCAGGTTGAAGAGGCAAGCATCACCGGCAAGCGCAAGGTGAGCGAGCTTATAGTGTCATCCCTTAAGTCTCTGAAAAATCTGGTCATCCCTGATAGAGATGTGATAAGGCTGGAGCAAGTAGTAAAAACCCTTACCCAACTCTGTGCAACCTCGAACACTTTTCTTGAGCTCCTCAAATTGGATGATTACAAAGCAAACCAGCAGCATGCAAGAGTTGCTGGAGAGGCCACCTCTCAGCTTCCCATAGACGTCCAGGTGTTTGGCCGGGAAGAGATAACAGAGTTTATCCTGCAGGTGATTATTGGATCATCATCACATGATCATGAAGGATCCAGCAGTGGAACTGGAAAAACAAGAGCAGCTAGGGACAACATTGTAGTTCTCCCAATAGTTGGTATGAGTGGAGTGGGAAAGACAACACTGGCCCAGGTTGTCTACAATCATGCAGAGGTGAAGAAACAGTTTCAGCGGAGAGCTTGGGTTTATGTTTCAGAGCATTTCAGCTTCAAAAGAACCTTGCAAGAGATCCTGTTGTCCTTCAATGAATATGAGGACAATGGTTTGGTTAGGTCTGATAGCATGGAAGCCACCATCACAAAGCTCCGTAGCAAGATCTGTGGAGGATATAAATTCTTTCTGGTGCTAGACAATGTATGGGAAGAGATATGCCAAGAATGGAGCACCCTACTCACTGTATTATCTGATGAGGCACGTCAATGTGGAAGTGTTCTCCTTGTCACAACTCAGAACCAAAAAGGTTGCACAAACAATCGCCAGAGTACGTCCCATAGAACTGAAAGCTTTGCCATGGGAGAGCTTCTGGCCCTCTTTCAGTACTATGCATTTGGGGGCACTGAAGTTGCCCAACAAGAAGACAACCGCAACATGCTATGTATTGGTAGAGAAATTGCAATGAAGCTAGATGGACTTCCATTAGCAGCGAAAGTAATAGGAAACCTCCTCAGATGTAGATTCTCCCAGGCTAACTGGAGAAGGGTTATGGACAGTGACTGGTGGAACTTGAGTGATGTTCTGCAGGAAATTCTACCCTACCTCAGGGTCAGTTACCAGCACCTATCACCACAACAAAGACAGTGCTTTGCCTTCTGTTCGATATTTCCTAGAAACTACCTGTTTGACAAGGAAAGAATTGTTCAAATGTGGATTGCTCATGATTTCATACAGAGGAACAACATTGCAGATGGTATAAAGCCAGAAGATGCTGGGAGGCAATGCTTCAATGCACTCATGGACAGGTCCTTGTTCCAACCCACAATTGTCGACAACAAGTATGTCATGCATGATTTGGTGCGCTGTTTAGCAATTGCTGTTTCTGTGGACCAATGCTTCCTCCACGATGAAAGAACAGGGGGAGCTTCTTCCCAAGCACTTGAAAATGTTCGTCACTTATCATTACAGACTGGTAGCTTGGAGCAGTCCCGGGAGCTGCACAAGTACAAAAATCTGCGGACTCTCCTACTATTTGGTCGTTTCGAAAGTGATGCGTTTTCCCCCCTTCTTGATGGCATGCTCAGGAATTCACCAAGCCTCCGTGTGCTGGACTTGTCATATGTCGAAGCTCCAGGGAGCGGATGGCCCAATAATGCAATTAGTTTGAGAAAGTTACGGTTCCTAGATATGTCATTTACAAGGATCACAATGTTTAAGGATCTCCCAGTTAATCTCCAAGTTTTGCATCTTCGGGGATATGATGCTGACAGCTTACCACAAAATATCAACAAGCTGAGCAACCTGCGACATCTGTTTGTAGATAATTCAGCACTCTCAAATATCCCATGGATTGGACAGCTCACTAAACTTCAAGGACTGGATACCTTCATTGCTCGAAAGGGGCAAGGATTCACGATAAGAGAGTTGAAGAACATGCAGGAGCTCACTGGACAACTATGCATTCGTGGCCTCGAGAACGTGAGAAGTAAGGAGGAAGCGATGGAAGCAAGAATGATGGACAAGAAACACCTGTGCAGCCTGGTGATTGAAGGGAGAAAGGTGCCCAAGTTTGTTCTTGAAGGATTGCAGCCACACCCAAACATACAGGAACTAACCATAAAATTCTACCAGGACCAAATTTTTCCTCACTGGGTGCTGCAGCTAGATAACCTGGCCAATCTCATACATGTAAATCTTGAAAGCTGCCGCAGCTTGTCTACCCTTCCACCATTAGGCCATCTCCCTTTGCTCAAACATTTCAGTCTAAGAAAGCTACCATCGGTAAAGCATGTTGATGGCACATCCTTTGGTCGTTTCCCATCACTTGAAGAGTTGCAGTCTCACTGGTTAGAGAAATGGGAGGATTGGACAGAGCCAGACGAAGCGTCAGCATCATTATTTCTTGGATGCCTTAAGAAACTTTATTTAGAAAGCTGCGTATCATTGAGGCAATTCCCACAGCTGCCACACTTGTCTGCATTGAAGGAGCTGAAGATCTCCAACCCTGGAAACTACATCCTGGAATTACCAACCTGTTTACAAGTCTTGGCGTGCCTAACAACATTGAATATCGAGTATTGTCAATGCAACATTGTACTGTCCGCACATCAGTTCAAGTCCCTGGAAAATCTTGAGCTCATAAAATGTGAAGGCCTACGTTTGGCTGATGGTTTCCAATGCTTTTACAAACTGCGAAGCGCACGAGTGGAGGGCTGTCCTCAACTCCTAAGTGACACTGCTTCCTCTGTCTCGGCTAACCTTGGGAAAAATTTGCATGAGAAGAAGCAGCAGCATGGTGCCAATCTTTTAACCCACCTCAGAACTGATGTCAGCTTGATGAATGGAGATTACTTCAGGATGATGGGAAACCTATCATCACTTCGCAAACTGACAATGTACGATGCACCCAACACCACACATTTCTCGGAGGAGCAAGACCTGTGGTTTCAGCAACTGACCTCACTGGAGTGCCTCCACATTCAATACAGCATCATGTTGCAACACCTCCCTTCTTCCTTGGCTGTATTGCCATCAATGAAGGAACTGGAACTTCGCAGGTTGCAAAACCTACACTCATTGCCGGATGCTCTGCCTCCAAAACTTCAGAAGTTGCTAATTCATAACTGTACCCGAGATCTGCATATTAGTGTATCCAACAAAGATGGGCCGGATTGGCCAAAGGTTGCCCATGTTCCATACATCTCTGTACATTGTACAGTGGTTCAAAACATATAGACTTGTGTACTGTATTTATTAACTGCTTAGCAATATCAGGTATGACCAAAATAATAGAAATAGCATTCTGTACTTCAGTCAGCATGTTTATTTCTTAGCTGTAACTGTAAGTTTTCTTGAAGAGTTTGTTAGAAACAAATCACAGGTTTGGGGCTAGATTTACATTCTATTAGCCTTGCCACAAACCATGGCAGGTTGGGGATACAAATAGAGTAGCAAACATGGCTGTTAAGTAGATGCTAAAACAAACTGTCGAGGGTAGCTGGCGTCAGGCCCCTAGGGTAGCTCAACCCCAGCTACATAGCTCGTAGCCGCGACCCGTGGTTAGGGGCGAGGTTTTACCCCTCTGCACCCTGTTGATTCAGAGGAAGAAGAAAGGAGATTAGGGAATAATTCTTGCTTAATTTTCCATGGTCCCGATTACAAGCATAAATAGACCATTCGGCCATACGAACTTTTAAAACAAAGGCCCTTGATCGGTTCTCCTTCATCCTAGCCACTTTCCAGAACTGCATGCTATGCTTCCTGATCTTGCCTGTTTGCATGCGTGGTGACCGCGCCCCAAAGCCCGCGCGCCTTCGGCGGTCCTGCTGATGTCGGGGGCTCACCGCTGCCTTGTATAGGCGCGACCCCACATGACACAATCAGCCTATGCTAATCTAGGTGCTAAAGCAAGATAGAAGATAAGGTGCTGACATATGCACCATGCACTAGCATCTAATACGAATAAATCCCAGCCACAAAACCTTGTAAAAAATGGACACATATAGCTTAATGAAACCCGCTGATAAATATGGCAGAAACTTTTATCCCTGATGATACAGCATGTTGCAATCAAACCAGCAATCTTTTGGGTGACTAAACATAGTTGAGTCCTATTGATAGTTTGCATATAAATCTCGAAAACATGAGAATATTACTTGAGGAAAGCACAAATCAATCTCAGTGTTCAACCTACCTGCATGGCTTAACCTCAAGAAAAACAGGACGAGATGCATGGCCATTCCTCTGCTGAGATATCGACTCATGTAACCACAAAGCCAGCTTCAAGTTCTTCGTTGATTCATTATCTTGTGGAACCCATGATCCTTTGTTCTGACCTACAGACATGTGGTGCTGTAACTTGCATACTACAGATAAAAGGGCCACACTGAAGTCCGTGATCTAAAATGTATACATGGCACAGGTAAAATGTGTGAAAAAATTATTCGACCAACTAGCGAATGATAGTTACCTGTATGTACTAGATCCAACCTTTTCTGTAGCATAGAAACTCCATGGAGGTCTCAAGAAGGAAAAACGAATCCATGACAAAGAAGCGCCAATTTGTTCAATCTGCCACTTCTGCAGGGAATTGTAGTCATGACAAATGTACTCGTTAGTTGAAGCATCAGAGATACCAATAGTTTGAGTGAAAATATAATGGAACCCATCAAGTCTATACAAACATAACTTGGGTATCATGTGCACAGGCGCAGCCATAGCGACGGTGCCAGGCACAAGACCCATAAGAAAAACGAGGGAGCGAGGAACCTCGACCCTGCTTGCCTGGGCATTCCGTCGAGCACGTAGCGGACGCCACGACCTCCGCTGGGTGAATTGACGTTAGGGGTCAGGACGGGAGTTACTTGGCTCGGCAGCCGGCGAAGGGAGGCCGGACCAAGACCAGCACCTCTGTTTCCAGACGCAAATCCACCGCTCCGCTGCCCGGGTCTGTTTGGATGCCACTGCTAGTGTGGAAAAGCGGAAAAGCTGCATCCACCAACATTAGATTTCGGACTCTGGAATTTATTTACGACCTGTCCCAATTTTCTACACCTGGAGCGCAGGAACAAACCGGAGTTTAGGGTTTGAACCAGAGTCCGAAATCTAATGTTGGTGGATGTAGCTTTTCCGAAAAGTTGGGACAGGGAGGGACAGTGATTCAGTTTGCTTCAGCAAGTCACAACGTAACTTTCCCATGCGTATCTACCGGCCCAAATAGGATCAAAGGGCTATAGGCATTTCTAAGCATGGTGCTTGTTCTTTTCACTCGTAAATAAGCATGCGGAGTGCTGGAGGTCGGCTCCGTGTACCGCGGTCCGGTTCAGAAGGTATTATTTATTTTGACCAAGATTTAAAAAAAGATGAAAAAATTACCAATTCCTATTATTTTATTAAACCATTTCGAACGAGCACGCAATATGGCATTGGCAATGCGCGCGCTACGCTGCTTCAAAAAATATTGCTCCATGTTTTTTATATGCGTATACGTGTATAGTACCACATTTCATTTTATTTTTGGCATGATTGCATGTGTCTCCAATTGTTCGAGTAACTATCACTAGCAAGCATGCAAAAAGAAATTAGTGTTCCCATGTCACACTCAGCAAACGTGTTTCTAAAAATAGACAAAGTGGGTGATTATTTAATAATTTAATTGTAAGTACATTATGTATTAATTAAATTAGAGAGAGAAGAGAAAAGACTAATGGGCCTGACTATCGATCGCACGATCAATTTCACATAAGTGGAGTGTCCCACGGTTGATAAGTTGTTTTAGTATGAGAGAAAAACATTGTACCATGATTGATAAGTCGACCGATAAATTCAAGAGGCGAGAAGACATATGTCTAATGCTATTTTTATAAACCTATTTGAATTTAAACATATATATTATCATAATTATTTAAGGAATCTTTTTTTGGTTTTTTATGGTTTTAATGTTGGCACGAATAAATATTTGCGATGAAATTCTAGGCTGAGGCAGCTAATGAAATGTGTGATTCTAAACAGCACAAGTACTCGGAGCAGGCATGGCCGCATGGGCTGCCAGCACGGCCCAGGCCCAAGTCCCATGCATAGAAACGCTGCTAGCCCTTCGATGCCATTTGGATGGTGGATACACATGCGAAAGTTACGTGGTGACTTGCCGAAGCAAAGTTACCCAATCTCTGTCCAGAAAGGACAATTGACTGCCTGTGTTGTTGTCCAACTTGGCCTCGTTTAGATGGCAAAATATTTGCCAAAAGCATTGTTCTCTGTAGCACTCGTGTAGCGCTTTCGTTTGTATTTGGTACTCCCTCCGTTCCAAAACTCTTGCAAGTGTGGGAAATGTGCCATCAACTTTGACTAAATTTTTAGAAAATACGTGCAACATTTATATCTATAAATAAATTTATTAAAAAACTAGACTTAAAGATCTTTCCAACGATACTAATTACTTTTTTTTAGAATGACACAAGACAACGCAGACACTCACAACACGCACGCACACTCACCCCTATGAACACACGTACGCAAACCCTACCCCTCACCTCCCTATGAACACTCGAAGTCACCAAAACGTTTAGTTGGCTACTCTCTCCATCACATCACATTAAATACACCAAAAGATATATGTTTGGAGTATAAAATGTAGGTAAAAAAATAACTAATTATACGTTTTTTAGATGTACATTACGAGGAGATTCTTTTAAGCCTAGTTCAGTCAGGATAATAAGTGCAAGTGCTCGCACAGAGTGCGAGTTCGGAACGCTTTTTAAAATTCCTAACATTAATGCCCATAAGTGCGCCGACGGAACGCCGCTACCACTTAATGCAAATCCACGGGAAAATCCCAAGAAAAGGTGCGAGCACCGGGATTTGAACCATGGTGGGTAGTGTCCCATCGACCGCCCTACCATTGGACTACAAGCCAATTCGCATGATACTAATTACTTAGTATAAATATTTATATATTTTAATATATAATCGCCCGATACATTATTTTCGAGAAGCGAGAAATTGTAGGAGTTTTGGAACGAGGGAGTAAATATTATCCAACCATACACTAACTAGGCTTAAAAGGTCCTGTCTCGTGATTTACGACAAAATCGTATAAGTAGTTATTTTTTTACCTATATTTATTGCTCCAAACATATGTCTTTTGGTGTATTTAATGTGATGAGATGGAGAGAGTGTCTAAAAATTTGTAAGTTTTTGGTAAAACTTTAGCCATCTAAATAAGGCCATGCAACAGTTTTTTTTTTTTTTGACAAAATGCAACAGCTAGTTAAATAAGATCTCCCATGCTGAATTGCATCTGCTATTTTTTTTTTTTTTTGAGTAGAATCTGCTGGTTAAATAAGATCTGATTGTGTTCCAAATCCATTAGGCGCAGTAGGTTCTAATAAACGTGTATTTTAAAAAAGAGATGGCCATTATCCTCATCAAACCTTCTGCAAATGGGACATCCTGCATCTATATCAATACCACCCCTTACCAAGTTTCTTCTTGTTGCTAAACTATTATTATGAGCAAGACGACATACAAATATTTTCACTTTTTTAATAACTTTCTATTGGCATATTTTATACCACTTGAATTCACTTTTGTTATCACTTCCATTAAGAAGAAGCATCCAAACCAGCCATCCCCGTAGCGAGAAATTTCGAAATCTAACCCGTTATTGGCGTGCCCCCACGCAATATGACCTGAAATTCGTAGGACTTTTGAAATATGGCCCAGTCATGCGGATCGTTTGGAAATTTGACCATTCTAAGCGTGAACGTGAATGTCGTGTACTCTTCCTCCCAATCGACACATGGGCCCTACTTTCTCTCCGCCTTATCTTCACTTCCTCCTCGCCTCCATCAAACCGGCACCCAAGGCCCTCGCGGCAGAGCAACGAGGGCGCTGGTACGGGCAGCCCTCGCGATTTAACGCCGCCGGGTCTAAGCTCGCTAGGGGTAGCTGCGTCATGGCCAAGCTCACCATGGCCACCGGGGACGAGCTCGCCATCCCCTTCCTCCGGTCTTCACCATGGTGGTTCCCCCATCGTGCCACCCACCACCACCACCGTGGTCTCACCTCCTCCTCGCCGTCGACCACTATAGGAACAACAGGCTCTCGCAGGTGAGGCACATGCACGCCGATCGCGGCAAAGCATCCGGCGTGGCCATCAGGGTTGCTCCTTGCGGGCACGCCAATAACGGGTTAGATTTGAAATTTCTCCTTGCAACCACAACCTTTTAGGCCGATTTTACTTAAAACAAACCTTCTGTGTCAAAACATCATGTAGGTGGGCCAATTCTCCAAATTATCTGCAATTGGGTTTCTTAGGATCTCATTGGGTTTTGGTGCAAGCATACTCCCCTCCGTCCCATTGAGTTTGTCACCCTAGATTTCGTGCCATCTTTTTTGATGATTCGTTATTCAAAAAATTTTTTATAAATATAATTTATTTTGTTATGGCTTATTTTATCGATAAAGATATCTGAATATTTATTAATTTATTTTATTATTTATATAAATATTTTGAATAAGGCGGATGGTCAAACATGAAGTTTAAAAATTAAAAACAACAAACTCCATAAGACAGACAGAGTACGACGCGTCCACATTTGGGCACAGTGTCAGCGCCAGGTTTTGCCGGATGGAGCGTCAGCCCGTGGGCATCCACATTTGGACGCAGTGCCAGCGCCAGGTTCCCCGTGGTTTGTTGTAGGTGACTAGCTGACGTCTGCACACCAGCGAATGGAGATCTGCTCGCCGTGCGCACCATCGTCAGGCCTCAGCCCCTCGCCGGCTAGCAGTGCTCACGCATTCCGGTGCAGCGGGCGAGCCCCGACTGAGGCTTTGTTTAGTTGGCAAAAAAAACTGAAAAAAACACTGTTAGAACTCCCGTAGAAGATTTTTGTTTATTTGTAGTAAATATTACTCTATTATGGTGTAACTAGGCTCAAAAGATTCGTCTCGTAATCTAAATCTAAACTGTGTAATTAGTTATTTTGTTTACCTACATTTTATACTCCGAATATATGTCTTTTGGTGTATTTAATGTGATGTGATGGAGAGAAATAAAAAAACTTAAATTTAGAGGGGATGCGTGACGGTTGACTGACCGAACTTTCTGCACACGCTTGAAGCTAAGGCCCAAGTGGCTGGCGTCCTGGGCCTCCTGGTTGGGCTTGTCTGCTACTCCTACTGAGCCTCCGCAGACAAATCTCCGCCCCTATCTCTCGGGCACATACTTTTTTTATGAACACATACATTTTGTTTTAACAAAACACAACAGATTCCATAAACGATGTAGAGGCTGGAACCCCTTCCATCATCTAAAAATATTCCAAATTCCAATATCTTTTTCGAAAGATCACTCCAAATTCCAATATGAATCCTTTAACATAGGGCCTCTTTGGATGACCCACCGCCAAGCGATGTAAGGAGTGATATGGAAAGGTCCCGGCACTATACAATACATACTCAGTTCACTTGTTTCGAAAAAAATAAACTCAGTTCACCATCAAATAATGCGTACAAGGGCAAGTTGAATTGTGGACCACAGGTGTAAGGGAGAACATGGCCAAGAAACACAGGGCGCCCACAACCTCCAATGCCGAACGGGGTACAAACATATCTGCCAAAACAATAACGTGCTGATTCCGGAATGCACAAGAAAAAAAAAAAAACCAATCTTGCACGGATAAGTCTATGGAGAAGGGGTGCAAACCCGATTCACATTCGCAGTTAGGATGCTCACTGTCCATTAAGTATTGACAAAGGTCCGCAACGTAAAACACATACCATTTGGTTCAGCTATTTACACCTGGAGATGCTTCTTGCACCAAACAGACAACAAAATACCTCCACTCTACGTCAACCTCCAAACACCAGGAAGCAAAGAATGCCAGGGCACCATCAAAATATGCTCTGACGTCTTGAAGATGCCGCCACTCTATTTACAAATTATTACAACAGACACCCTATCAATCAGGAACGATACAGAAACTAAAACACTAATAATGCTACCACTACCCGGGCTATGATCAATTATCAATCAGCGTCGTTAAAAACCCATTTTTACTGATCCCCATCAAGTTCTTCAATTAAACTACGGAGTTTTTTAACCACCGGATTATCCCAATGTACTCTAATCCTCTCCATAAGCAACCTACACGGATCATTGCCAGAGGGCGGTAGATCTTTTGGAACCAGAGGATTGAGGAATGGGTGCTTCAGAAGTTGAGGTATCCTCCACCGTTCATTCTTGTCCCAGGCAAGACATCTTTCCATCAAATCAACAAGCCACGGGTTGTCAACTGGTTCATAGATGATCCTGTGGTTCTTATTAGTGACTTCTTTATATTTGGCCCAGAATGTCTTGTAGTCTGCAAATGGTGTCTTACCATACACCATCTGGTAAAGAATACAGCCAAGAGACCAGATGTCAGAGGGGCGCCCGCACTTGATAACATTACCACCCGAGTCTGTATCATCACACATGAATGCTTCAGGTGACATGTAGTTCAGAGTCCCAACCTGCTCAGTGCAGTGAGAAAATCACAATTAGCCTTTCATAAAAAACAACACACAACTCAAGATAATGGGAATAGTATTAACATACAAGTGATGCCAACAAAGAAATGTCAACTCTAACATGGTACCTGAGCATCACGTTGAATGTTTGTTGTATCATTCATTATAGCCTTGGCAATGCCGAAGTCAATTAGTTTCAGAGAGCCCCTCACGAGCATAAAGTTTGCAGGCTTCAGATCTGAGTGGACTATTCGTTCCTCATGTATTGTATTGACAGCTTCAAGCATTTGCTACAGTAGAAACAAAAGAAGAAAAACGTCAAAAGGTGTCTGAAAAACTCACATCAGTTGGCCAGTAAATACAACTAACCTAGCTACCTACCCAGCAGTCTTAAAAGATTAAAACTAATGGAACTAACCATGAAGGGTTAATAAGACTAGGAACAATAATATATGATAACTTCATTTAATTGAAGTAAAATATGACATTTAGTTTGAGAACATTATTGCATGAGATCTCATCTTTAGCTAGAGTAGAGCCTAATTATCCAGTACCCAGATGCCTCATATTAGTTTATTTTGGATAAAATGAAGGTTACCTGCCAATAAAAGCGCAGCCAATTTTCATCAATTTTCATATTAGAGTTATTCCTCTCCTTCCACTTCTGAGAAACCATGTGAGCCAAATCAATTTCACCATATTCCAGGACCATGTAAATGTAATGATCATCTTTAATTATTCCATCCCTGGGTGGAACGGAACTTTCTAGAAGTGAAGTTTTATCAGTGACCTGGTTGATGCAAAATCCATAGGCATATCAGAATATGTCACTCTGGAGATATAATGGATAGTTTGTGTAATAAGTAAAATTAGTCTATGAAAACCAATATGGACAAAGAACAATACGTCATCAGGTGTATTTTAGATAGCCAGTAGCTGCTGACAAATTACAATGTATGGCAACATGGTTAAAATCTGTCACCACTCACCACAACACACAATTTACAACCCATTATATATGGTCCACAAATTACAATTTCTGTAAATATGATCATTGCAATTGTACAGTACTGGAGAACTTGTACCAAATATTCTATATATAGAAAAGCAACAGCTGTTGTCCTTTAAGTACTGAAAGTAAAGCACAGAATTTTGCAGACATGATAACGTCCGGTGAAGGCAACAGAAGGCACTAGACACACTAACTGGAGAACTTGTATAAACCCCCCCGAAATAACACCACATATGATACAGATGTTACCAGCTAGACGTCCTATGGGTGAATGTGGGTCATCTGATAGTGTGCAACTAGGACCAGAAAACAGCAGTAGAATCTAGTAATATCGCCTGGTAAGTTTATGATATGCATGAATGAGAAATAACACAAAACAAAAAAAAATCCATGATGCAGGTGAAGTTTCATATGTGTTTCTATAAAAAGTGCGAGGAAAAAAAACAATATACATACCTGATTGTATTCATTAATCATCATTAATAATGGTACTACAGAAACTAAGTAAACTGTAAAAGTTTACACAAAGTTGGTTACACAGAGGTAGAAAATGCAGATGGTAATTCAAGAGTAAGTTCTACGAGGAGATTAATACAATGCAGTCACTATTTTGGTGGGACAAAGATAAAAAAAGTTATAGTATTTTTTGGAGATAAGGTTAGGAACTTGGTACCTCATAGTCAATCAACTGTATGATATTGCTCTTTCCTTTCAACTTATTCAAGTACTCAATTTCTTGACAAAAACCATATGCCGTAGGGTAGTCACGGCCTCTGAGCTTTATCTTTTTCAAGGCATATATCATGCAATCTTGTGATATAACTTTATATACTTCACTGCTACCCCCAGATCCTATTTTACTAAGTTTCTGATAAAGTTTCCCATTCACCTTAAAGAAAACATTAGCATCATGATTCTTTTTGTGGCGGTCCTTCTCACCCTTGGTTGGTCTGCAAGCACCACCATCCCTGGCAGATGTAGACTGATCATTTGCAGGTAATCCTTTGGAACGCAATCTGCCAATGTCGGAAGCAGTTTTCTCCGTGGCACCATTGCCTAGATTTTGAACCTTCTGGTTTTGGGGATTCCAGTCACCAACACCAGTTATACCGGCATGCTCCCTTTTTGAAAACCATGGCCCAGTACACCCTTGGATGATTCTACAGCAGATTCTGGCATCTGCACTGGTGAAGTGTATCCACTAACCAGTCGAGTTTGAGAACTTTGGACAGTAGGTCCCGAGTGAAGAGATATGGCAGTGGCAGATGAACCAATTGCAGAGAAACGAGTCATTAGCTCTCCATGATTGTGATTACGAGCCTCTTCAATCCCTCTCCGAGACAAATTAGGCGCGTCATATTTGATATCCATATCAACCTCTGAACCAACAATTTGAGCCTTTTCAATCCCTCTCCAAGACAAACTAGGCGCATCATATTTCATATCCATATCAACCTCTGCACCAACAATTTCAAGCTCCTGATGGTCCAGCTGGTGATCGTACTGAGCTCCTTGATTTGCAGGAAAATTATCTCCTGCTGTCAATGAAACAGAATGCAGATAAGACGACATACTGTCCATTCTACTATCAACAGTGATGCCTATATTATCACCTGCAATGTAAACTGATAACTAAACATGTACACAACTTTGTAGTAAAGTATTAAAAGGAAGAAAAGGTTTCTTACTTTGTGACATCAATTGTTGATTAGTAACAAAATCAAGCCCTGCTTTCTTGAAACTCTCCCCAATCAATGCATCACATGATGTAATCTGAGACGACAAAGCTGACTTCTCCATATCAATCGACAGATTAGCTTCATTTTTCAACTGGCCATGACTTTGTGCATGGGTATCAGTGGTACTCTTTAACACAGAGGAAGCTGTCAACATAAATTCATCCGGGGCAGAGGACCCTAATTCAGGAGTACTATCAACTCTCTGTTGATCAGGCGTTGCATTTGGCGGCCTAGAGGATCCCAACAGGCCTCTCTGAGGCTGCCTAACATTTCTTTCATGGTCCCTTGCAGCAGAAGGATTGACACCAGGACCAGAAACCAGGACCCGTCTTGGTCTTGCAAGTTTAGACTTCATTAGACCTGGGACAAGGTCAGTTAGAAGCTGATCTAATCATATCTGACATAATTCATTTGGATATCAATAGTTCCTACTTCCTAGAAACTCAATGACAGTGACAACCACACAATCAGGTGCAAGCATAAAAAATTATAGGATACCCAGTAAATCGAGACTGTACAGAAGGTAACATGCATCAACATAAGATCAATGCAGTATACGAACTGGAGACAACATCACATATAGTTCCTACAACCCTAGACGGAACAACATCAGAGGAGGGTAGGGCTCCATAGTCGAATCCACTCACCTAAAGGCCTATGCCGCTTGAGTTCTGCTTGAAGTTGCAGGAAGAGGGGAGGGGGAGGAGAGAGCGTGAGAGACGAG
The DNA here is from genome assembly GCA_015847255.1 of Hyparrhenia diplandra. Lineage (NCBI taxonomy): Eukaryota > Viridiplantae > Streptophyta > Magnoliopsida > Poales > Poaceae > Hyparrhenia > Hyparrhenia diplandra. Next base: position 50,788 of record JADLZK010005975.1, read on the forward strand.
GACGACCCCGACGACGTCGTCAGGTTGGTGGCGGCCGTGTCCCCGCCGGTAGGGACCGCGATGCCCTTAACGGCTCTGGTTTCGGGGGCGTAGGAGGGCGTCGGGGGCCGAGGGAAGCTATCCCTGTTCTCCATAGACAGCGGCGGGGGGGATGGTAGTGGGCCCCACTGGCATCTCGCCGGAGCGGTGGATCGGCGACGCTAGGGTTGCCTGACGGCCGACTGTGGGTGAATCGGTGCTGTTAGCAGCGGGCTGGGGAGGCGTCGCGAGGCGTGGGCTGGGAGGTGGCCATGACCGTGAGACGGGAAGCCAGAGCTGAAGCGAATCGAAGCGAGCGCGCGGCTGGAGGGGGAGGGAGTGGGGAGGAAACCCCAAAATTCGAAATGGAGGAAGACGAAGACGAATTCACAGAGAGGTCCTCCGGGGCAAAAGGGTAAACAGGGACGGTTCGTACGGAGTCGGAGTCGGAGTCGTAGGCTTCAAGCTTGAAGCTTGTGGTATGGGCCGTGCCGGATTATAGTTTTTGGGAGGGCCGGCCCATCTTAACGTCCAAGTGTCCAACAGAACAATTACTCGCCGCCTGTTATTATTGAATGAAACTTCTGGTTTTTTCTGCGGGGAAGGGAGAATGGCGTCGTGGTTGGAGCAGCTGCAGCGTGAGCTCGCCAGCCGCGGCCTCGCAGTCGCCTCCATCCCCGGCAAGGGAAGGGGACTCGTCGCTACCCGCACCTTCTTCCCAGGTGAAACCGCCCGCTTCATCTCTCTCCCCTCTAACCGATGACGTAAATTTACCGAGCGCTTGTTGCCCACTAACTGCTCGATGAAATGCGCGAATGGAACCTGCCGTGAACGCTGGTGCCATGAGCCCATGGCACGCATAGACACGTCCTAGAATTGGTGTGATGATTTACTGCTCTTGTGTTTGTGTTGGCTCATTTGCTTGGCCTTCACCGGTGCTGACAGAATCTTGCGGTGCGTGGTTGCAGGGGATGTTATTCTCAATCAGGAACCTTATGTTTCTACGCCTAACAAGATTTTAGTTGGTTCGAGCTGTGATCATTGTTTCACCACTGGCAAACTGAGGAAGTGCTCTATGTGTCAAGTTACTTGGTACTGCAGCAGCGACTGTCAGGTGCTGGCAAAACCTACTCTATATAGCACTTACATTACCATGATTGTGCAAACTCATGCATATGCGATTATTCATGAACATTACTTTAGTAATTACCATGTTTTTGTTTGCACTATAACATGTTGTTAGTGCAGAGAGAAGAATGGAAACTACATCAGCTCGAGTGTAGATCAATGGCAGCACTTTCAGAGGATAGAAAGAAGATGCTTACTCCTACAATTCGGTTGATGGTGCGGCTGGTACTAAAAAGAAAATTACAAAATGAGAAGGTAGTGTCTGGCTGTGTTCTTACCCCTTTTTAGCTTGCCTGGGTTCAAACTATACGTGGTCTCTCCTGTAGTAATTTCACGTTACAGTTTTTCTTGAAATGGATCTGCATACTGGTTACAATGCCTACTGGACTACAGAGATGCTACTTCATTTACCACAAAGACCATTGTAATTGCAGAGCAGCATCAGATAGCTTATGATTTCTTTAGAAACCTATGGTCATGATGTGAATTGTATCTTTTATATATATATATATATATATATATATATATATATATATATATATATGATCCATGACTGGTTGTATTGTGTTGACTTGTATTGCCAGGTCATTCCATCCTCAAGTATAGATAACTACAATCTGGTTGATGCCTTGGAGTCTCGTATCCTATCATGATGATACATTTGACTGGCGATGAACATAAATATTATGACAAATGATGTTGAATTGACTTCATATACGAATAGATATATCGAAGGTTGATGAGAATCAACTTGTGCTCTATGCTCAGATGGCCAATCTTGTGAACCTGATTCTTCCTTTGATTGAGCTTGACCTTAAGGAAATTGCACACACCTTTTCTAAGGTAATTCCTATCATAATGTTTCATTATCACCATACTCAAGGTATTTAGCATTATTTTGACTACTATAGAAGATAGATACTGAAATCTTTTGAACACAGCTGGTTTCAGGTGTCATAATTGAGCATATATTGTTTGGGATGCAAAACTGTGTATATGGCTGTTTTAGTCCTAACACTTTGGATATAGACTGGAGAATGCAAGTGTCCACGGACACCTTGTAGCTTTATTTGAGTAGAGTAGTATCTTTGTATGGAGTACCCCAGGAAGCTAAAACCAAAACTTCAGAAAAATATGAGTAGGTTGTCCTGATTTATAATCCTTCTTATATCCAAGCAGTTGTCAGGACTATTCTATCAAAATGCTTTTAGTAAAGTATGGTGTTGCTCATCCTAGATCATGGTCATATTCTGTATGTATCACACCTTCTGTACAACAACCCTTATGATATATGTGCTGTTAGATTTATTTTCATATCCAGGTCAGTGATGATCCTTTATGCCACTGATATGATAAATTATTACCAGTTTTTCCAGTTTTTCTCTGGACAGTCACAGTTTCAAAATTGTGGGGAAATATTGCCACTGCTGCATATTTTTGAATGGTGGAAATATTCTACTGTGGATCATATAGTGCTTTTTTTTTTTGAAAGTTGGATCATATAGTACTTTGACATAGCTGTTAGGATTAATTTGCAGGTCCATTGATGTTTGTTGATGAATTAACCATGAATTATTGATTCTCTCCCACATATGCAGTTTGCCTGCAATGCGCATACCATATGTGACCCTGAACTTAGGCCTCTTGGGACTGGACTGTACCCTGTCATATCCATTATTAACCACAGGTTGTATGCTAAGCTATTAGCTATATGTTCGTTTATCTATTATCTTTAACAGATTAGAGCAATTAATAGATCATTACCTTCTCTGTTCATCCTTTTTTTTTGTATATTCAGTTGTGTACCAAATGCAGTATTGATATTTGATGGTCGTACAGCATATGTTCGTGCATTGCAGCCGATAGGCAAAGATGACGAGGTAAGGAATTTGTACCTTGTGTCCTGATCATATAATCCTTAAATTGCATGCCATGCTTTCATTCTATCCTTTTCCTTTTCCATTGTTATCTTTCTGGTTAATGTTGGTTGTGTATCTGACTATCTGTTTTCACTTGTCAGGTATCTATAAGCTACATTGAGACTGCAGCAGTCACCAAGAAGAGACACAATGATCTGAAGCAGTACTTCTTCACCTGCACATGTCCACGTTGTGTCAAGGTTTTTTTCTTCTTCCTTTCTCCCTCTCCATTATTTTTTAAACCTCTTTCATGGCAAATTGACTAATTCTTGACCAGCAAATTGCATCTTCTATACAATTTCTCAATGCAGGGTTCTGAGGAGGATGCTCTACTTGAGGGGTTCAGGTGCAAGGATCAAGCATGTGATGGCTTTCTGCTGCCAGACTCAGGTTGGTTGCCGGTAAAGACGAAAAATACTCATTGAATAATTGTGGAGAAACAGTTGAAAATTGGTGGATCAACCAAACATATATCATATTGAAATTGGAGAAGTCATTTTGTTTGACCAGTCATTAATCTTATATGTTGTATTTATCTGACTCTAGGTAAAAAGGCCTATACATGCCAAAAATGTAGTGTTTCTAGAGATGAAGAAGAGATAAAAAAGATGAGAAGTGAAATACTACAGTTATCGGATAAAGCATCTTCATTTCTTTCATCAGGAAGTATCCTTGTCTATGATTAAGTGTCCTTGAAACAAAAAAACTCTCACATCTGATCAAAATGATCATTGTCTCTATTTGTTGTACCTAATACATGTATGTAGCACCTTAATGAGGGAAATAGATAAGGCTGAAGCAGGTTCTGTCTACAAGATAATCGAACAATTAGAGCGGAATCTTTACCATGCTTTCTCAACCACTTTGCTGCACACGTGTGAAACACTCCTGAAGGTAAATTTCTAGCAAACATAATATGACCATTTAGTTATTGGATGCTAATCAAGCTGACTTCAATGAACTATACCTTTCTTTGTAAAATTTTCTCTAACAAGGTAGGTTCTTAATCCAAAGTATTGTATGGAATAGGAACCATGAATACCACCATAACCACCCATTCAAATTTTCAGTTACATTCTACTATATTGCTAATACCTATTAGCGCAGATATATATGGAATTACAAGATTGGCGGACTGCATTGGCATACTGCAGATTGACAATTCCTGTTTATGAAAGTAAGACTGTTTTATATTATCAAATTCTGTTTCAATTGGAGAACATTTCACACTAAATTTTCCGTTTCTGCTTTTATATGTTGTATAATAATTTGTGAGACTTTATCTACCTAATCTGATCCTGATGTCTGATGTTAGCTCTAGAAATATTTTGCTCATCAGTAAGAAATCAAACATGATACTGTTCCATAAAAGGCTGTTTCCCTGTTATACCCAATTAATATTTTATCACATTTGGTAGTGCTCTGTTTTAGATCCTGTTCTTTCACACTTTTTTAAAAAAAAAAACTTCCAACAAAGCTCAATGCTCACTAATGTTTTTATCCATGCATTAGGAGTTTATCCACCTTTTCATCCGATGATTGGATTACAATTCTATACTTGTGGAAAGCTTGAATGGTATGGATAGCCCTTACCTGTTTACCTCACACAAGGACGTAATCATGAGTGTGTTCCTTATCCAGTATAAATGTTTGTTATTAATGTTTTATGCTTTACTAAAACAGCTGGTGTTGATTTTGACAAAAGTTGATCTTGGATTTAACACTCAGTATAGGGTCATTAAGAGAAACTCCAAGAGCCTATATCTAACATTTTGAGAGCCATTCAATGAATAGTTTCTTTGTATATCTCTCTTGTCTCCAACGGACTCTCCAATTTTTTTTCTCTATAAGCTTATCATAATTTTCCTTGCATGAAAAAACAAGGAAACTACTCCATATATTGCATTTAGAAAACCATGTAGCCTTTCCAAAAGTGGAGAGCAAGAAGGGTGGTTTTGGAGGAAAGATGGAGAGTGTTTAGAGAAGTCTATCTATTGGAGCATTTTTTTTTTTCTGTTTTCTAAATTTTGTGATAAAGAGACATGTAGATAGTGTCTTGGAGATGCTCTAGGAAAACTCTAGCTGTGATCAGTCCTTATTATTCAGTGTTCCATACTAGTTTCCTTTTAAAAAATCCTAGTAAATCCTTCTTCACAACATTAAACAGTCTTGTTCTTGATTTAGAGTTACACGAGGACATTACACCCATTTTTTCCCCTGTTGTAGGTTGCTTGAATGCACAGAGGATGCACTAAAATCTTTAACCAGGGCAGCAGATATACTTAAAGTAACACATGGCACAAAATCCCAGTTCATGAAGGAGCTCTTTGGCAAGCTAGAGGAAGCAAGAGCTGAAGTTTCTTTTAGGCTATCATCCAGACATGGACATGATGAGTAATTTTTATAACTGCAGGCCAACCATGATGGAAAAGAATATATTGAAAATATCCTTCTACTGTTGAGATCATATTTTAAGGGAAGATAAGCATTGGAGGCTTTATAGGCAAAGAAGTAGCGCTGTTGTGAAATGATCATATGCTGACACGAAATATGCCTTAATTTGTTGTATAACGAATAGGATTTTGAATTTAACTGTATACCATGTGGTAACTTGAACTTCATAGACTCTCTTATACCCAGCATTCATCTTTAACTACTCAAGTTGGACATCTTTCACATGGCACAAGGAGCACTAAGTGAGAGTGCACATTTTACGAGAATCCAAAGCAGCCACTGATATTTCTCAGAGTTACGATGTAGAAGTTGAATCAAAATGGATTATCATTGCATCTTCTATCTACATCGATGTGTGTTAGTCTTCACACAATATGTTCTCTATCCTCTGCTTAAATTTTGGGCCTCATTTTGGACACAGAAGTTTTGCTGGTTTCTCAGAAAATGTACAGCTTCCAAAATTTCCTATCTTTCATATGGGATATTAATATTTACACAGTCTTACCATACCTCAGACAAGGAGAAGGATGTTACAGATAGCTGAAACTAAAAGTTATCATAACATTATTTTAATGGAACTCTGTATGTTGGGTCCACCATCTTAAGCACAAACAAGTTTCCCTTGTCGCCTCTTGAAACCCTGCAAGCAAGGTGGTTTCTTACAACATTAGCAAATGGTATCCCCAAGGCCCAAGCATTGCTTCACAAAGAGGCCTTAGTTAAGCTTATAGTTATATAATAAAAGAATTTTCCAGTTTTAGGAGTTCAATGAGAGAGCAAAACTCACGATGGAGGATAATTATATGAGATGAGGCAATGAATGGAATAATTGAAGTGCGACCATCAGAAACCTTCGGAGGGATAGATATGCTAACCTGAGCTCTTCATCAAGATAAGTAATTTCAAGTTCACCTTTACCACTTCCGGGTGCTTTGATCGGGATCTAATCATAGAGAAACTAAAATAACATTAGTTTACCTTTTCGTACCTAAAGATCTGACTATGCTGCGGGGAAAAAGTTTCTGAGAGAAAACATCCATAATAAGTATGAACAGGAAAAGTAAACAGATCTAGCAAGGGAGTGAAGGATTACATCAGGACATAGAGTTTACACATGTTGAGATAATGGTATACCTTCACTACTCAGCAGTGAATTACTTTGGTAAAACAGAAACAAATGGTAACCAGTTCAAGCATAAACTAGACAAACGAATTATAGACTATTTACTATTAGTGTAACATCCAAATTTCTTCTTTTGAGCGCAAGTAACAACCAAAGTAGTACTCGGAGGATAATACGTCTTACCAAACTAAATATCTTGAAGTAATCAAATTTAACTGCCACTCTTCTAGGATTCAGAGGTACCAAATTGGCAGTAACCTGAAAAGACAAAACTAAATCACGCTAGCACCCTGCTTTAGAGAACCAACAACACAAGTAATAGAAAACCAGCAACAGTGTCGAGTATGCTGTTGGGAATATATTTGCAGGCGAAAGCCTAGAGCATTACATGTAGCATAGCAGCTGTCCAAAGGGAAATGCAACAAAACTTCAGAAGCAGCAAAATAACATGACACTAGAAGAAGGTTCCAACAGGGAAATGAACATATTATAGAAATCAAGCCAAGACTTCACTACTGTGATCAATGCTTCAGCTAACACGTTCCTTTATCCAGAGCACAAGGCAGTGTCCTACTTTCAAAAACTGCTTGACCATAACACATCAGAAAGATCTCAGCTGCATGCCACACAAAAGGTACAGCGTGCGGTTCCCAGGCGAGAACTTTTGCTTCATAACAAAGGAAGGGATTGAAGAATTCTGAAAAAAAAAAAAGGCAAAAGTAGACTGCAACAAGTTGTAGCGAAAATTACCTGATTAAAGTAAGGACATGTTTCCATATTTTGGGCTCTCAAAGTGTCGGCGTTGATTGCTTGGTAAATCTTCCCAAACGGCCTCAGATACTTTGGCCTCTGCAGTAGAAAGTGAGTAGAATTGGACATCCCTGTACTATTTTCTTCAGCAGGAAATGAACCTGTACATTGCTGAGGCAAAAGGAAATGAACCTGTGGTTGCAGTATACTTGTGGATGTGGTATAGAGAAGCTCCCATTTGCCATTGAGGAGATCGGACTTGAGCGGCTCCTTCACCTGGTTCACCGCCTCCAGCTGCTGAACAATCTGAAGCAAAAAAAAAAACAGCTCGCGAGTAAGCTCTACCATCAACCAATGCACAGTCTGTCATCCCTCGCATTCTTCCACCTCACCTGCTCGACGCGCTCCTTGTCCTCAGGCGTGGCCTCGGCGCCACGCTCCAGCGGCGCGATGGCGTCGAGGAGCTCCTCCTTGAGCCTCACCGCCTTCTCAGCGTCCTTCTCCCCCTTATTCCCTGTGAAGAACGGCGGCAGGAAGGAGGAGAAGGACGATATGCCTGCTGTCCACCACTGCCTGCCGCCGACGTCCGGGCCCAAGGCGGCGAGCGCGAGGCCTGGCACTCTCCTGCGCTCGCTGCTCCCGCGACGACGACGCGGGAAGTTGGGAGGAGGCGACGCTGGCGGCCAGCGGTGGGCGCGACGGTCCGGGCGCGCACGACACGGAGAGCGGGAGCGGGAGCGAGGCGGGCGCCATGGCACCGCACCGCCGCACGGGGAAAGCGGAGGGACGCGGTGGAAGCACGAGCGGGATTTCTGCGGTGGAACGTCGTGGGGCGCGGGGCCGTGCGTGATTTCCAGAAGGAGGAGGCAGCCTGCCGCGGTTTTGAGTGGTGGATAGAGCGCGCGGGCGCGGCGCCCCGGGTGGAAGTGGAGCGTCTCGGCGGCCGGGGAGCACGTCGAGCACAGCACGGGATCACAATCATCCGTGCTTCCGCTGTCTGTCCCCACGGCACACATAAACTGCAACTGATGAACACCAAGAAACCTTAATGGCTCAAGCGATTCAAATCATCTTTATGTGAAACCAAAAACAATCCAACCAAACTTTGTTTGTTTTTTCAACTACATTTGGGAAGGACAGAGAGCTCGAATCATAACATTTCTGACCAACATGCAGGGATGAAAACAGGGATACCCCATTGATACTTATTTAAGCTTCTGAAACAATTAATCAGTGACAGGTGAATAATTCCCAGAACACTGGATCTGGTTAATAGTAATTCATTAGGAGTCTGAACTCCTTGCATCAAGCACAGATTGGGCCAGAGGGATACCAAAACAGTGAACCATGGTCCGTGGATGTAAACAAGAATCTGACCTTCATTTATAGAACCAACACATATAAGCTAGTATGCAACTGCTACAGAATCTGCAGCAGCTGATGGCTTCCCCATGATTTGTCAATGGCAGCATCAAAGCTCGAAACAAAATACCCAGCAATAGTAGCACTACACACACACGCGAAGAGACAGCTTAAATACATGGCAACACGATTTATTCATCCTGGGACGAGGGTGACTTCTTCTTGGCAACTGAAGCCCTCTTTCCCTTGAGTGTCCGGCAGTTGTTCTTTGTCCTCTGGCCACGAACTGGGAGTCCAAGCTTGTGCCGGATGCCCTTGTAGCACCTAATCTCCTTCAACCTCTCAATCGCCACACGGTTGAAACGTTTCTGCAAAGCATACCAAACAACAGTGTGCCAGTTCTCAGTATTTTCAATCCCTTTGAATCCAACATCGATATCAAACTAAACAGTCAGGAATCATCTATGATTACGGAAGTGCAATGAAGGGCAAAGGAATGCAGAATGGACTTCAATGATTTCAAGGAATTATTGATATGCTAATTATGGGAACCATACAAGTCGCTAATCATCATGAATGAACTACTGAATCAAATAACTGCAGTGATGAATCAACAAAGGGATCAGGGACATTACAAGGTCTCCCTCAATCATGTACTTGCCAACCTCCTTACGGAGGGTGATGACCTCCTCCTCGGAGAGGTCCTTGGTAATCTTGTTATCGAAATTAAGGTCCAAGAGGATCTGACGAGAGCGTGACCGCCCAATGCCATGAATGTACTGCAGCGAGTACTCCACCCTCTTGTGGTTTGGAATCTCAACACCACCAATACGGATGCACTCGATCCGCAAGCCACCGTGACCAATTCCTCCCTTCTGTCATCATCCCAACATCAGTACAATCAGAACCACAAAATAAACCAAAAATATGAGCTAGTGTATGAAGGGTCATTCAGATGGAATAAACTAATAATATGTCAAAGTTCATAAATGTGTGCACAATGCAACAGAGATAATAAATAACAACTCCTATATTCAGATTCAGATCCACATAATATTCCAACTAAAAGAACCATCCTTTTCTTTGCTGCCAGAATTACACATATATGCTGTTGTACCATGAAACACTGGCATTATTGGCAACGCGCTAGAAAATTCATATGCAAGAACCAACATACATGCCATTTCCTACCAATCTACCATTATGGTAAGAACTCCCGGTTCACAGAAGACCATCCTTCCAACGCCCCTGACACGACCATACAGACATGCGCCATTTACTAGTCCCTCTCATCCCAAGTACAGGATTACAATACAACCAATCAGACACGCTGCCCGGCCGCGACTGACAGGATGCAGCGCGCGAACACTACAAACACAAGCACAAACCAAAGTGCAAAGTATGCACAAGCAAATGGTCGCGAGGGGAGGGCAGAAGGAGGGGTGATAGGAGAAGACGGCACTAACCTTAGCGGGGAAGGATACGGAGGAGCTGCGGCCCCGGGTGGAGAGGGAGAGGGAGGAGGGTGCGATGGGGACGGAGACCATGGAGAGGGTCGCCATTTTTGCTCTCCTGTGAGAGGCCTTGTGCGTCTCGGATAGAAAACCCCAGGGCCAGGAGAAAGATGATGATAAGGTTGCGCAGGCAACAACTTCCGCGGACCTAGTGGGCCTTTCCGGATATGCTTGTTTTGGACTCTCCATAAAGCCCAGAGCTTGCAAGTCTCTCTTTTATTTAGCTTCAGAGCTTGCATTTTTTTCAGGGCGGATGTTTTAGCCCATGATATTCTAGTGCCCTCAATCAATAATGCTCGCTATGCAGCATGTGTGCACGGTGTTTTAGGGAACATATCCTCGTTCAAAACAGGTATTGTGGATGACATGTATATCAATTAATATGGGACCCATCCAAACAGTTTTCACATAAACCCCGGCGGGGCGTTGGATCCGTATGTTTTTAATTGATGGACATTTGGAAAAGTTTTGTCATTAAAACTTGGTTTTTCATTTGAATTTGCCGATGTTTTATCCCACATCGTTCAAACAGGTATTGTGGATGACGTGTATGCGTTATATAATGTGGGACCCAACGAAACAGTTGAACATGGTCATTGCATCAATGGGCTTGAGCGTATGCCCATGACATTCTAGTGCCCTCAATCAATGCTCACCAGCGCATGTTTTCCTTGATATGGTCGGTAAAAAACTCTTTAGCCCTTTTTCATTTGGTTGTTTATGTCATTATATTAATCTGGATCTGGATTTTATTGCACTTTCTTGCTTGTATTTCGTCTGCCAAATCAAAACAAACCATGGCTGATCACTGGTCCACGCCCACCCTCCAAAATCTTCATTGTTGGAGCCACGGTGTCGGCACTGGGATCCAGCTTAAGTTGTGTGCCTCTTATTGGAATAGCAATTCATATATAGAAACTCTACTAAATCGACTGTGGTGCAACCTCTTCTTCGCTCCTCACTTCCTCTACCATCATTGAGTCTTTCACTGGGGTAGCGATATATCATGATCTTATCTAAGCCCAACCTCTCCATGTGAGTTGACATATTGATTCTATCCACCCTCGAAAGTTGTGTGCCCCTTATTGAAATAGCAATTCATATGTACAAACTCTACCAAATCGTGTAGCCTCTTCTTCGCTCCTCACTTCCTCTAACATCATCGGGTCTTATCTAAGCCCAACCTCTCCATGTGAGTTACATATTTATTCTATCCATCCTCGAAATGTGAGTTGACATATTGATTCTATCCATCCTCGAAAGTTGTGTACCCCTTATTGGAATAGCAATAGCAATTCATATGTATAAACTCTACCACAGTTGCTCTAGCATAGCATATAGTGTTATTTTTTGTTAGAGAATCAGTGATGAAGCTTCGTTGGCATGTATCAAAAAAAAAACATGGGGGCTGGCGGGGCCATGGAATGGGAAAAAAAATTTAGTATGCCTTTGTAATTAGCAGCTATGTAGGAAATCAGTATACACCCATATGTAATTAGCCCAAAGACGTACGCATTTGCAGTGGCAGCCCAACAACCGTACACAACCGAATAGTTAATTAGTATACACGCACGGAAGCCATACATATATCATGATCTTATCTCCGTCGCGCCGACACATCCTATTGGCTATTCCTATCGTAGTTTTCTTTTCCGCCACCACGGACAACGTGGCGCATGGGCGTGCCGTCACCCGTCGGTGCCGATGGAGGGGTAGGAGAACAACGACTGCGGGCGGGGGGGGAGGCGCCCAGGCTAAGGCCAATCCTCTTGATGTCGCTCCTCGACTTGAACCAATGTAACGAACTCTATTTATCTAATCTATAGAGCACACATTTTACGCAATGAAACTTGTTAAGATTAGGATACAAAACAAAACGGAAGATGGATTTTAAGAGATTGTTTAGTACTCTATATTGAGAGAGATATTGCAATGAAGATCACCACTATTCAATTATTGATGATTTCAATACGATTAAAAACATAAGCGATAAAATTGAAACGAACATGAAAGATATGTTGACCACTTCTTTAAACTATTCTCATATTTTCTATTTTATGTATCAGTGAAAAACCGTGCGATAAAATTGAAACGAACATGTAAGATATATTGACCACTTCTTAAACTATTCTCATATTTTCTATTTTATGTATTGCTCTGCGTCGTAATTAATTATTAAATTGTCATAGTCATGACTAGCTAGTATATACTTGAAATATAGCGACAAATTGTTTATTTTTGAACCGGTAAATATTTGTGTGGAGGGCTAGCCCCATGAAATGTATCTCCAGTTCGCCACTGGCGTGTATTGACAAAAAGAAAAGAGTTATACATGGCATGAAGCAAGTGTGTTTAGTTGATGAAATATTTTAGGTTGGCCTACTGAAGCACTTTTCGTTTGTATTTGGTAATTATTGTTCAATTATGGACTAACTAGGCTCAAAAGATTTGTCTCGCACTTTTCTATGCTAAACTATTTTTTTTTTGTTTACCTACGTTTAATGCTCCAAATATGTGTCAAAAGATTCAATGTGACAAGGTAATGTAGCACTTTTTGATTCATTTTTTTGGTTTGCATGGCAAGTGAACACTGGATAAACAGAACTGGCACAACAGTTCATCTCGCGTGTAGAGCTAGTGGCCAAAGCTAGTGGCCAACAAGTCATCGTCTCGTCCGCTGCGAACTCTCATCGTTGGGAATAGCAGGACACTCTTGTAAATCATCGGTTATTTATATTATTCTATTCTATATATGATATGAAAAGCCAAACTATGCATCCTTTCATATCATACCCAATCATTGACGACATCACGTATGCGGTATGAACTACGAGATTCAGTGATATCCTGATACATATGACCAGCTCTGAATTTATCTTTTATGCCTCAATCACCTTTCTATGAAACAGACAGTCCCTTTCACATAGACATACCGCATATTACGTGCTTACTCCCTCCGTCCTAAACAGACAGTCCCTTTCACATAGACATACCGCATATTACGTGCTTACTCCCTCCGTCTTCTTGAGTTTGTCACTCCGGATTCCGTCCATCTTATTCGATCTTCGTCTTATTCAAATTTTTGCACAAATATAATTTATTTTGTTACGACTTATTTTATCAATAAAGATACTTGAATATTGATTAATTTATTTTATGAGTATAAATATTTTGAATAAGCCGGATGGTCAAACATGAAGTTCAAAAGTCAAAAAGCGAAGTCCATGGGACAGAGGGAGTAGCTCTGAATTTATCATTTATGTCTAAATCACCCTTCCATGTTGTTCCGTCCTTCCACTTCCAGTACAAGTAACAACTCGAAGTCAAGGTAGCAACTAGCAAGCAAACTCAGTTAACAAACGTCACATGATCTTGCACGCCGGCGACGACACGGCCTCCTCGCAGGTGGCCTCGATCATTGGGTACAGCCCCCCCGGACGCACACGCACGCCTGGACACCGCACACCGCAGCAGCACGACGGAGCAGGGGCCGGCCCGTGCGGTGGCAGCATGGCTGGTCGCTGCGGTGTCAGCCTCAGTTCTGCCGCCACGAGCTGGATGTCCCTGATCAGACAGCCCGCCTTGCGCCGGAGCTTGCAGGGGAGCACCAGCGGGTCGAAGCCCCCGAGATCAGCACCGTCCGAATGTCCTCGGTTTCTGCAAGCACACGAAGACTCGAGAGGGAATTAAACAGCTTTCCAATCACAATTCACAAGGACTGAACTACAATGTATTCACAAGGACTGAAGGACAATATAGATACTGAATGGACCAGGAGGCAAGTGATAAAACCTTGCAGCTTGCACAGAGTCTTCCGGATCTTGGTGAAGCAGCGGCCGCAGGCATGGTTGAGTGTGATGACCAGCGTGGACATCTGCATGATGATACTATAAATTACTCTGCGCACGTTGATGCAAGTGATACTGGCTACTAGAAGCCGAATAAACCAAAATCACTAGAAACACAGATGATCATCAAATCAACAAGTCAACAAGTAGATAAAAATATGCAGGAGATAGTAGCCAAATAAACCAAAATCACTGGAAACACAGATGATCAACAAATCAACAAGTAGATAAAAACATGCAGGAGACATTTAACAAGGAACACGGAAATGGAACTAGAGAAGAAACGCAGAGATTGGAGGTAGAGAAGAAACAGAGATCTGAGGTAGAGAATAAGGCAGAACCTTCTCTGCCATGTGTGCTCTTTCTGGTTCCGTAGAATGATTATGATGTACTTCAAGGGGAGGAATAGAGCTAAAGTATTGTAGTATTCATATTTCATCAACTGCTCCAGTGGCACGGTACCCGTGGTCCGTGGAAGGATAGCTGATAGGAATGGGCCGGCATTTATGTGTGGCTGCACTTACTTGGGCCGAATCATGTTAGGCCTTGGCTAAGGTTCCCTTTTCATTATAAATCGATCGATTAGAAAAGCAAAATAAATAAATAATAGTTAGGAATACCCAACTCATTTCTAAAAAATAATACTTTGATATTCATATAAAAGTGCAATACAGAGAGTGATACAACACATCGATAACATAAATACTTGGTTCATTCAGATAATAAGCACTGACAATGGTACAGATCAACAATGATAGGAGACATGCAGATACAATGATGGCATCATCTGGTATTAGAAAGCATTCACTTTTACATCTCTACGTATAGAATTGAATATGTATACGATATCAAGTCAAGAAAACAAAAAGAAAGGTGAAAAAGAATCCTAATACATTTTGAGCATCTAAAGAAAGTATGTAGATGCTCTAAGACATCATTCGTATGTTCTCTTCCTTTTCAGGATTGTTGGAACGACAGCAACAGATCCAATAAGGAACAGAACCACTAATGTCTTGAAGTCATACAGGTCTCTAACTGATTTCAGATCGCCTAGGGCTCTACCAGCCTGCATGACAATGATATGAAAATTATTAGCAGGAAAACGACTGCAAATGCTCAAAGTATAACCAAGGAACAAGACCGTCAGGCTCCAAAGAAAGTTAAGATTCGTTATTTCAGTGCAATACATTGAGAAGATCGATAAAAGATGTTCACTGGAGTTACAGGGAAGCATAAAGTGGGTGAAGCTCACAACTCAGGTAGTTTCTAGGTCAAGGAAGTAGCCTATTAGCAGTAAAAAAAAAAGGTAAACTCTTCACTAAGAATAGGCTAGGTTGCACGGGGATAGGCAGTATGGATACAGTCTAACAATGTTCCTACTGGTTAACTGGAATTAATAACAGTTGGTAAGGAGCCCCCAGACACCACCCGTGATGATGTTTGATCATACAACTTCCACTAAACCCAGAAAACTTGAAAGATATGTAGTACTTTTGTTAGAGACTTTAAGCCATCAGCAAAGACATGCTTAGGCAGTTCATGACACATGTTACCATTCATCTCCATTCATCAAACTTCAGCATAAGAACAATGCCATACATTTAGAACCTTAAACAACGACACATATTTGGCACTCCTGATGCTTAAGCACCCAAGTCAATGTTTCAAGTGATTTCTTAACATACAACATGGATTTTGGTTGATTAACGATTCAATATAATCCCAAAATGAGTCAAACAATCATACCAAATCTGTTGTTAAAGAAGATTACCTTTACAGTAATATAAGATGCTGGAATAAGACCAACTAGTGTTGCAGCGAAGAAAATATGGAAAGGTATGTCAACAATTGGTGATGCCATATTTATGAATGTATTGGGCAAAGTTGGAGTTATTCGCAGAAAAAGCATATAATTCAATAGCTTTTCTTTCCTCTTAGCAATCTGCATCAGAAACAATGGTATTTGTTACATAATAGTACATGACTATAGGTCACTTTTATGAAATAAAGAACGGTTGAACTTTCGTGTTGCAGGAAGGATCTCAAGAAAACGTTAACCAACAGAACAGGCATAGTAGAAGATACCTCTGACTGGAAATATCTCAGCTTTTCAGGCCACAACCAACTAACCAAGGGTCTGCCAATCAGCTTGGAGACAAAATAGCAGGACGATCCACCAGCTGTGGCAGTGAAAACTACCAAAATGCCACCTTTAATCACTCCAAAAAAGAGCCCCAGCAAGTAAAGACATGAATATTGTTCCAGGGATCATGAATGTTTGCATGAAGATGTATATTGAGCAATAGCCCAATATAAAATTTGTTTGATAATCTCTCGCATAAACAGCAAGATTGTCTCTGCAAGTTTATAAAACATCATTAGCAAACAGCAACAGATATGTCTTATTCCCAAACTATATCCACTAATCATTATCACTGTACTCTGCAGAGATTGCAGAAATGAAAATTCCTCACTCTGTTCCAAATTGGAAGACATTTTGGATTTACTAGGTCCATAACTTTTGATATGCAACTAGATACACGTTATGTCTTGATACTAAAAAGGCATAAATGACTACAATTTTTTCATGTTAGTATCTACCAATGGTAAAAGAGTGTAAATCTAGTAGAAAATCAACTAAACAAATTGGCTATGTGTTCAGTAACGCCTGCACTAAGATTGAAAATTCTGAGAATTATATGGCTAATAAACTAGTACAAGTAAAATGTTCAGATAGGAAAATAGCATAGCATCAGATGCACTCAGCTTGTATCTTAGAAGGGAACTGTAATTGAAATGTAGGAGCATGGTGTGCTAGATTTTTGGTAAATACTCAGTGTCTCTTAGACACCTAATGAAATTGTTATATTACCCAAAACAAAACAAAATGAGTTTGTTTGTGTGTTGTTGTAACAAGAAATGTAAGTGAATATAACTGAATGTACTATGGTTTGGTGAGTGGTTGGCTGGTTGTAACAGAAATGCAAGGTCACATCCTAATACATCAGAACAAATGACCAATTGGTAGTTATAACTAATTTTCAGTGAGTTCTTGTCTTATTAAATTAGTAACCCAGAACTGAGGGATAGGTGGAACAATCCTATGACTTAGTTGATGCCGACGGAGGTCAAATGTCTATTCTGCACTGTGAAAAGTGAGTACAATGCATAATAAACAACAAAAATTCAAATTGCTTGAATGTTCAGATTTACATTTCAAATAACTAAGTCAGGTTTACATATCTATGTATTTACAAGGTTAAATTGTGTTATCTTGATGGAAAACCACAAAATGAACCTAGCTCTTGAATCATATTAGGTAGGCCAGGATCTTATATTAGTGCCAGTAACTCTACAGGGTTCAATTTTTTGTATGGGATGCACAATAGAGCATATGGAACTTGTACCGAACTTCAACAAGAGGTATGGACAAAATGAAAATATTTATTTTATTATCTAATTATCTAATTAAAACGATAAGGGTTTGCTTATATCTATAACTAAGTACTTCTCTAACATGTAAAACCCAACATAATGTGGGTAGCATCCTTCATCTTGTATGGATGATGGTAATGGGAACTTTGAAAAATCGACACGCAAGGCCAATATACCTGCAAACTTCCCTTGCTAATTAACCTGAGAAGAATTAAATTGGTTCTGAGTACTGACTGCCGAGAGAGAAAATTTACAGCAAGTAATAAAGCAAGTCGCTGTCCATGACAATTACAGCAAGAAAGAAAGCAAGTCATTGTCCACAATAATTACACTATTGAAATTTGTATAGCCAATGAGCTCCTAATCTTGCCTAATTCCTAACGAGGTTTTGACTTAGATAAAGTCTCCCATTGTTGCAGCCACTGCAAGACCAAATAGTAAAGCAACCCTCTTTTGCCCCCCTTCCTTGAAATTAGTAACCAATATATCTGATGTTCCTAATTAATTGTCTAAATTTGCATCAACAAAAACACGTTTTCAGTATTATTTGATTGCACCGCGTGTTCATCTTCGATCTCACGCATCACAAAATCTCACATCTCCGTCAAGTTATTCTGATGTTGAAGAACAGCCTAGCCCTCAGAAATCGGCATCCGAAATCACACCCAAACTAGCACTAGTGAATCAATCGATACCATGCTTGCAGTACGATTTACGCGTCTCAGATACGAAATAGCTTCGATCCAAATAAAAGGTTGATCGGCGAACAAAGAGCAAGCGGGCAGGGATGTGCTTACTTGAGAAGGCGGACATCGGCGAGGCTGCGGGGAGGCGGAGGATCTGCCCGAACTCGCCGCGTGGGGCGGTAAGGAAGACGCAGAAGATCCCGGCGGTGAAGAGCGCGAGCACGGCTGCGAACGCGAGCGCCTCGGACCTCGTCAAAGCCGGGCGCAACCCTGCGAGCTCCGGCTTGCCCTTCTTAGCGGCCGGAGAGTCGTCGCTGCCGGGACCGGGGCCGGGGCCGGCGCCGGCGCCCGCCGCCTCGATGTCGCGGCGCGCGAACGGCATGGCCATGCCGGCAACGGTGGCGGGGCGGGGACGCGACGCGGAGGGAGCGCCTGCTACTGCTGCTGCAGACGCCGGGGCTACGAGGCATGTCTCGGGGCGGTCTCATGGGGTGGCGAACGACGACACCGAAGACGAGGTCGAGGGAGGCCGCTGGTTCTGTGCTGCGTCGTGTTTTTGTCCGGCTTTTCTTTGTTTTTTTTTTTCCCCTTGGATTGCCGTGTTTGATCCGGTGCGTCGATTGGTGAGTGTTGGGATGTGTCTTTCGACCTTTTATTTTACTTATTTATTTATTATTTATTTATTGTAAGGACCGGTCTTGGGCCGAGTTCTGTCCCGGGCCTTTGCTTAACAGGACTTGCACTCTAGGCCGGCAAGTACAAAATTATAATTTCTCCGTTCAAACTTAAGTCACTTTTGATTTTTTTTCTTGATAGATCATTTTTGTTCAATATTTAGGTTATTAGATATATAATGTAGATACAGAGTACTTGATACATATCAAAACCTAAGTACCAAAAAAAGTCAAATGAACCAAACAAGACAAAACGACTTATAATTTGGAACGGATAATGTACTTGCTAATAACCTGGCGTAATCGTCCATGGTTGCAACAGGTAGTGATGGGAGCAAACACAATATTCCTATCAATTTCACCAAGCTTCTGGAGCCACACAATCTCTAATTAGTGACGTGTTGTAGCACTATCGCGTGGAAACTATATGGAAGAGCAAAGTAGAAAGGTCGAGGCGACAATGGAAAACACGTTTGATAGGTGGTTTGAAAAGGTCACCGTGACCCGGCAAAGAAGTTGTGGTAACATCGTCATTGGATGAAAGAGGAGGAAGACTGAAAAGGATGTGGAGTCTGTGGTTGAGTATGAGGCTAAGTAGAAGGGTTATAAAAGAAATGATGGTCACATGAGGAGAAATACACATGTAGCGAAAAGAAGGATCCTAACACTGATAACCTTTATGCTCAAAAATCATACCCTAGAAAAAGTACACTTCGCGGATTGTTGATTGCGGCATTTCCCTTTTCCACCTTCCTCTCGTGGATCCATCGACGATGTGACCATGTGCCCCCAAGATCCCATCACCCTTATAACTTGTTGGCAATTGATTTCCTACACATTGGGTCTTGCCAAGACATTCTTGAAACAATGGTAGCTGAAAATGGAAAGAAGTGGGGTGGTTGTGGTGCGTGTGGCGACAGAGGCAGCCATGGCGGGTCTAGCGAGCACAGAGGGAGGAACTAGGCCGTGGTGGCATTGGTGGATCGATGCAGGGTTTGACGATGACTAACCTTGATTGCGGCTTCAACGTCCATGTTGAGACCTTGCGGTATGCCGGCTTCACCGTCCAAGTGGAGACATAGTAGGAAAGACGCACAAAACAAGTGTCGCGGATTTGATACAAGAAAATCACGGCCGTGCAGTGGGTTGCTCACGTGGAGGCGGACATATGAGGTTCATTTATCAGTGTCGGTGAAGAAAAATAGTAGACTACAACATCAACCATTCAACCGTAACAAGTAGAGTAATTTTAAAAAATGCTCACCCGTGTGTGAGGAATAGTCAATGAGGGTATGAACCTTAAGATGGCATGATTTCAAATTTTCAATAGAATTACGTGTAAATAATGGTTTATCGACCGTACGTTTTTCAAGCTAGACCTGCCATCGTCATAGCCAGACGTTCAAGGGATAGGATATAGGGTGACATCTTTTTTTATTTACCCCTAGCTCTTCCTATTTTATTATAACTCCCCCTGTCCCAATTGATAGATTTGCTTGTCTGAAGAGGGATCAGACAACTGACCGGATGGACTACATGGATTAAGTGACTTTTGTATATTACACTGAATATCAATCAGCAACCAATACTGACTGTATCCTAATCTAACACACTGCATTACTGCTAGTATCGCCTTTCTTGCAGGAGAGGTTCTCTCTAATCCTCTTGACTCGCCGAAGAAATGTCCTTGCCCAAAGCCGGACGCAGCATCGCAACCTGGAGCACCAATTTCTCCCGATCCGCCTCATCTGCCCACGAACACACAAGTGAATCAATCCGTGCACCGGCAATGCGTATGTGCAGTGTGCACGTAGGTGGAAACCAAACAGTCATACCAAATTCGGCCATCTTACAGAGACGCCGCGGCCACCGCCGGCGACGGGATGACCCGCCTTCCATTTGGCCCACTCGAGCAACAACGGCGCGCCGTTCTGTTGCCCCGGCCCACGCCGACGTCGCCGCAGCTGCTGTGCGTACGCGAGCAGCAGCGCCCGGCGGCTGTAGCTGCCGGCCTGCCTCGGCGGCGCCGACGACGCCTTGGCGTGCGCGGCCGCCGTGGACGACGACGACGCGACACGGCTGATGGGACGGCGCAGGCGCGGCAGCTCCTCGTAGGTAGACACGATCACTTTCGGTAGCTTCGCGTCGTCCATGAACGGCGCTGGCACCGAGCCACCGTCCACGTCGTTTTTCGTTTTCCTGATCGTTTTGGATGCGGATGTGCGAGGATTGCAAATATAGGGGAAATCGGCTAGCCACCGCGCGCGCTCGGTCTACGCGCATTTGTGGCTGGAAATGGCGATGCGCTACGAAGTCGGGGACTCGGGACCGCGGCCGGCAGGCCGGTTCCTGGTGCTGTGGTGCAGTTCTGGCATGGGATGGATTATTTGGCTGCCGTGTCGGCCATGCAACAGCGTACGCTTGCGAGACGCGAGAGCACACTTCAGCTCGGTCCCTGTCACCGTACCAGAGACACGACACGGATCGGCCGGAAGAGGTCCGAGCTGTTAAATGAAGCCGACGCATGCAAGTTATTATTATTTTTTGAACCTTGCAAGTTATTATTATTAATACGAAAGGGACGTGCAAGTCAAGTAATAACGGAGGGCTCCAATACGGATGGCAGAGATGATCATAGTGTTATGGGATGCTTTGACTAGCGTGGATGAAAACATAGGATCTCTTGAATGGTCATTCAAGGACAGTCGTACTGAAATAATATCACCAGGTCAGAAAGGAGGCTATTGGTTGACATCACTACATAACATCAGCTAGACTCGGTATTTATCTACTGCGTCGTCAGTTTGTCACGTTACCGAAAGCAACGATTATTCAGAAACCAGAGGAATGCATCTGGTCGTGCACTAGGAAAATGTTCATCTAGTAGTATCGGCAGCATAGTGCACAGAATTCGTAACATGAATTTCTTTCATGAATGTGCCACACTACAACCCAAATTTCCGACACTGAGAAGTGAGAATGGCTCAAGTGTCATTCTGGCCGTTCGGTTAACCAAAACAGATCGGTTCGGTTCTTAGTTTTGGGTAATTCGGTTCGGTTTCGATTCTAACCAAATGGAATTGAAATTTTCAGAAACCAAAAAAGGTTGCATTTAGTTGCAGATTTTAGCATCATTTTGCCTCATTTTTCATGCAGTCAACGTGGACAATTTAAAGAGCAATGCAGCATAAAACTATACTAGCACACATATATGTTATTGTTCTCCCAAATCTAAAGCACACAAGCAATAATCAACTAACAACACATGCTGACACAATAATTCGGGTTATTTTGGTTACCCGAGATCAGGAACCGAACTAACCGAGAGAATTTCGGTCCTAGAAACCTAGAACCGAATTATAACCGAAACCGATCAGTTCGGTTAGTTTTGATTCGGTTCTCGATTAGTTCGGTTCGGTTCTCAGTTTTTGGTTTTTCGTGGCCAGAGTGACTCAAGTGGGCCTGGACCTTGACCATCGCCGGCATCACTGCTATGGACAACAATACAATCTCTCCTCGCTCGCATACACACACAAAGGACAGCTAAGATCGAATATAAACAAAATGCCAATTGAGGTAAACGACGTACTTTGAATATAAATAAACATATGCTAATCGGGTATACTACGTACCATCGTTCTCACAGGAGCGGAAAGAGCTGGCTCTGACAGGAACGTGACAGGAATAAACAACTCCCTGGAGCCGATCGACTTGCCACGTGCGGCCACCTCGGTGCTAGCTAGCCGCCACCCGCATCATCAGAACTTGAGTCACAACACAACAGGCGGACAACGGTGAGCCGGATGTGGGCGGGCGTGCGTTGGCGCGAACGTGACGCTCGCGCATCGCGCCAGCATCGCCGTTCAGACGGGTGGGAAGGAACACATGCGCGTCGCCGTTGGTCATGTTAATTTCTGTGTTTCGATAGAGCGTTGAGAACGCATCTCGGACATTGGTGGTGCATGTGTAACGAGTTGTTGGACTGGTATAGCTGATATATTGTTTGGAAAATTGTAATATTTTTTAATTCCCACCAGAATTGAGCTTTTCACTCTAATTAAATTGTTTTCACACGATTATGTGAACCTCCAAGTTCGAGACATTATAAGAGATATCTGTTTGTCATAAGTTAAACCCTATGCTATTTATAATTTATCTATTGAAACTCATTTGATATTTGCAAATATTGTATTTTTTTTCTATATACTTGGTCAAGCATAGTTTGACTTAAAAATAAAGTAATAAACATGTATCCTTTGTATTTTGGGATGGAGAGAGTATATGAATCAATAGTTAGTGGGGTGCTTTGGATCCTACTGTAATTGTTAATTGTTAGTGGCTAATATTGGCACTCTTATATATTGATACTAAACACACCATCTAATAGCTCAAAATGAAATGCAACGCTAATAAAACCTATTAGTTAGTTTTCCAAGCGAAGTACTCTCTTTGTTCAAAACCGGTAGTTGTATTTGACCAAAGGAAAAGTCCAACTTTATAAATTTTGACCAACGGTTAGTAATAAAATATATAGTACAAAGTTAGAGCATAAAACTTGCATCAATAGATTTCCATTCAAAGTACCTTTAAGATGATATTCGTTTTCTAGCGATTGACTACATGTTATAAGAGAAATCGATAGCCAAAATCTAATTTGTAGTACTCCAACTCCGTTCAAAACTGTAGACTACAAATTAGCGAGAGGATCAAATGTGGCTCAACAAATAGGTATAGCACAATCCCCATGTTGTTTCCGATCCAAAGGCTTTGCACTCGTAGTAGCGGCTGCTATGCTATTGCTATAGCTATAGCAGTCCTGTAGGCCGGAGACTGCTCCTCCCAAACTTTCTTGCCTGCCTCACCGGCAACCGCCGCCTTGCGCCGCGGGAGGATGAGGCCGGCCCCGTTCACACGCTCCCGCGCCCACACTGACCTCACATCCACGCCAACGGCAGCCATTTACTCTGGCGTTCTTCCACTGACGTCCGGACCCCACACGCAGTCCCTTCTTTACCGCACCCGGCACCCCCACTTCGTCGTCGCAGTCAACCCGCGTCCGGCCAGTCCTCCGCCACTTCCTTAAACCCACCCACGGAACGGCCAGCCGTGTCTCTTCCACTGGGCCCCGTATAACTGTAGGCCAACCTGTCATAGACCCGAAAGCGGGTTCAGCCTTCTTGCACTGTAAATTTCATTTCACACTTGCCACCACCACGACGCCACGGCACACGCCATACCCTTGCCGCAAGCACCCGAGCTCCTCCTCCCCCAATCCTAGCTAGCTTCCTTCCCCGATGCTGCGGCGCAACAGCAGCGGGTGCGAAATCAAGTCCGAATTCCGACGCGCTCCCATGGAGCTCAGGTTCTAGCCTTCTAGGTGTGAGCTGCGCTACTCGTATGGATCCAGATGTTCTCGTGGAGCCGTAAGAAGTCGTCCTCTTCCTCCTCCGGCTCGCCCTCGTCGCCGTCCTCCTCCTCCGGCCGCCGCCGCGGCAGCGGGGCGGACGCCTCCATGGACTCCAGCAGCCGCGGCGGCGGCGGGAGCGGGAGCGGGAGCGGGAGCCGTGGACGGAGCCCGCGGTTGGATCGTCGCAACGCGGTGAAGCGTATCGATTACGAGGCGGGCGCGGGGGCGTCCGCGTCGGTAGCCGCGTCGTGGTCGTCCTCGTCCTCCGCGGAGCAGCAGCAGCAGCAGCGTTCGCCGGGGCTCCGCCCCTCGCGCTCCCTAGACCTTGCCCCCGGCGCGGACCTCCGCATCAGCGGGAGCGTGGAGGGGAGGTCGACGAGCTCTGCCGCAGCCTGGGGCTCTCGGGACCCGAGGATTTCGCCGTCCCCGTCGCCGCCTGGGAGGCGCGCAAGTCGCGGTCTAACTCCGACCTCCTCCCGCGCTCCCGCCTCGACCCGTCCACACCCGCCGACGAGCCCTCGCCAATTGCGCACGCGGTCTCGGCGCCCGATGCTCAGCTGTCTCTCTCCCTCCCTGCCTCTATTCCTGAGGAGTCACTCCACTCTTCGTCCGCTTCCACCGCCACCGACTCGGCGGAGGAGCCTACCGTTGCGGCGCCCGAGGAGTCACCCAAGGCTGCCCCTGCCGTTGCTACTGTGGCTCCCTCCGGGGATTTGCCCCTGCCTTCGCCAAGGAGAGGAGGCGGGGAGGTAGGGATACAGGGGGTGTACGGCCACCTGTACTCTCCCCGCCTCCGCCAATTGGTGCACTCGCTCCTCCGCCGGTGAGGAGGTCCTTTGTTGACGATTACTCCTACATGACTGGCTCCGCTTGGGACATTGTGCAGTCGTTTGCTCCCAGGGAACAGGGAAGTGAACTGGGAGAACGTGTGGACACTCGTGGCAATTCGGACACAGAGGAAGAGAATAAGGTTGAGGATGGGGTGGCAGCAGTGGAGGGCGAGCTGAAGGAATTGAGGATAGGAGAGACCTTCGAGGGGTTCACTGGGACTTCTTCATTGTCGACTACGAACGATGATGACGCGTCCAGTACAACCACGGAGGCCATGTTCATCATATCACCGAATGGCTTGTTCAAGCGGAAGATCAAGTCATGGATGCGTGGTGCTCTTCTGGGAAGCGGCTCATTTGGGATGGTGTACGAGGGGATCAGTGAGTAAGTGCCAGTGTTTTTGAACTCATTTCATTTGCATAGTTTTTTTTTTTTTTTTTTTTTGATGAAATATTTGCATAGTTACTCATCAGTCACTGCAAAATATACGGAAGCCTTTGGTCTAATATAGGCATACTTTATAAGTTGTCCTGTTATTTAGACTTTGTCCAAATAGCCCCTTGTAATAGCTTGAACAGCTCTTTCGTTTGGTGCCTGAGTTTTCCTCCAGTAATGATATAGGTAGTGAACAAGGTGCTATAATCACAATTTATTTAATATATATGTTGAATTCAACTAAAGTTTCGTAGCTCATCAAGGAAATTGGAATGCGGGTCACAAAGTTTCCACATTGTTGAACGGATATGTTTTACTTATAGAGAGCACATTTAAACTGTCACCTTTTGAACAAAGACTAACAAAATAGGCAGTGTTGCCCTTTGGTCTGTCCTGTTTCATTAGTCAATAGACTCAATACTCACCACATTTGTCATATGTTGGTTTATTATTTTTTCTGAACCAATTATGATATTTCTATTTATAATTTGCATGGTTTTTCATAGTTGTGAGTGTATGCCACCATTGGATTTGTATGGTAACAAGTATTCTCACAACAGAGATCTATCGATTTCCAACTCTTTGCCATGAGTAACCTGCTAATGCTACAGTAAACTTCATGGTAACTTGCCTGAAAAGGATCTTTGTAGTTGGAAATCTGAACCTTTTGAAGATGTACTAACTGATTATCAGTAAATGCAATTGCGTGGGGGTCGTGTGATTCTTTGCTCTAGGCTGTCTCTAGTAGTTGTCTACAGGGGGTTAGGGGTAGGTGCTAAGAGTTTCTACTCCTTTCCCTCTCCCTTGTATAGTTTCTTCTCTTTTCGCAATGAAATGATACACAGTGTAAGGTGTGCTCTTCCTTTTTGCTCCATTAGAAAATATTTTAAACTTATGCCATTGAATCTGCAGTGAGGGTGCGTTCTTTGCTGTGAAGGAAGTATCTTTGCTTGACCAAGGAAGCAACGCACAACAATCTATTGTTGCACTTGAGCAGGTTATAGCTGCTGATTAATCTTATAATATCATCTGTTGTTGCTTAGGCTACATTTGTCACTAGTTGCCAGCTCTAATTTTGTGTTTTGTATTTTTCAGGAAATTGCACTCCTCAGTCAGTTTGAACATGAAAATATAGTCCAGTATTATGGAACTGACAAGGTACTGTGCTCTTCTTTTAATATTGCCTGTTTATTCGTTTAGTTAAGAGATGATTGAACTTAACTGATTATTATGCCATTTGCACCCTCTTTTATATGCATGTCTTAGTGATATTGATGAACTCATGTGATCTGTTTATGTTTCAATGCAGGAAGAATCCAAACTCTATATTTTTATTGAGCTTGTCACACAAGGATCTCTTTCATCCCTCTACCAAAAGTATAAACTACGAGAATCACAAGTCTCTGCATACACAAGGCAGATTCTTAATGGATTGGTTTACCTCCATGAGAGAAATGTAGTCCACAGGTACAAAGCTGCCCATCATCTAATATTTTATGGGTATAATTTAATGTTTTCAATGCTGTAGTGGTAACAGCTTGTTTTCTAAATCTTATGTCCAACAAAGAGTAACATGAGGAAAGATGGTTTTTAGCCCTTGCGTTGTTCTGCTGTTAATTGCATATTCTACCTATTGCCCTGGTCCACCTTTTTTATGAGTGTGCCATGCAGTCACACAATCGTAGAATTATGGAGGTTTCATAAATAAATAAAGCTGTTCATCCTGGATGATTCTAAAACTTGATATGTGAAATAGTAAAGATAGCCCATTATCTTTCATTACTTTTGTGGGGCATTGATATGTGTACATGATCCTTCCATTCGAATCAGTAGTTTCTTCAGTTGGGACTCAGTAGTTTCTTAAGTTGAAACAATTGCTTCATATGCAGAGATATCAAATGTGCCAATATACTAGTGCATGCAAATGGATCTGTAAAGCTTGCAGATTTTGGATTGGCAAAGGAGGTTAGCCTTCTTCTTTCTGCTCATTATTTCCATGTTCTCAGTGTCAAATTGTCTTATGGTTACCGTCAAAAAAAAATTGTCTTATGGTTGTAGTTTTCTTGTTCAAGTTTCAGATGTCAAAAATTAATATGCTACGGTCATGCAAAGGAAGTGTTTACTGGATGGCACCTGAGGTAACAAAAGTTACTACTTAACATTCTGAGTGGCATTCTTGCAAAAAACAACAAGAAACGATTTGAAAAATCTGCAATAGCCCCTTAACATCCTTATTACTTTTGTGTGACTACCATTCTTTGTATTGAAAACTATCTATTTTGATATTATTTTTCACAAGATAATAATTGTGTGGAACATACTTACCTTCACATTTTCAGGTTATTAATCCTAAAAAGATGTATGGGCCTTCAGCTGATATATGGAGCCTTGGCTGCACCGTGTTGGAAATGCTAACCCGGCAAATACCATTTCCCAATGTTGAGTGGGTATGTCACATTTTCCTTAATTTGATCACTTTGTGCGAGAAGCGCCTTTACTAGTGCATGAGAGAGCATTGTATATAATATGCTTCTCGCTTGAAGCTGTAACCTAGTTTGCCCAGTGTTGGTCACTATGTCTTTATAATATGCTTTGTTACTTGTAGACAAATGCTTTCTTCATGATTGGAAGAGGGGAACAGCCTACTATTCCCAACTATCTGTCGCAGGAGGCACAAGATTTCATTGGCCAGTGTGTAAGAGTTGATCCTGAAAGCCGACCTACTGCATCACAACTTTTGGAGCACCCATTTGTTAACAGACCACTGCGAGCTTCATTTGAATCTTCATCACCCCAGCCATCAGAGTATAGTATTGATATAGTGGGTTGTTTCTCGTTGTGAGGCCAAGGCTCAGGTCACGTGCTGGTAAGTTTCGCCCTTGTACAAGAGGAATGACCAAGCTTCCAAACACTCAGCTTTTAAGGCTGACACTGATAGGCATCTATGCTTTGCAGATCATTATGATTTACACTACTGGTTCCAGAATGGAATTATGTGGGCTTGTTTAGGGTACAGTTTAGTATCTCTAGTCCGTAGGGTTGGTGGGCAGCATTGGCTCTGTGCTTTGTATTCTTTTGGGTGTTCATTAGGCAAAGGGTTTTCTTCCTGGTTATTATTACATAGATTTGTGTACACTTGTAGGTAAAAGGGTTGCAATTGCCTCTGGTTTAGGGTTAGCTGATGTTTGTGAATGTTTGCATCACCATTCTTTACTTAATGGTTTATTGCTGGAAAAGCATCCGGAGCATTGAGTCCCTTGCTGTTCCTGTTTTTTCGTCGCATATTATGAAACTGTTTTTCTTTTCTGGTGTTATCGTCTACACGGGATTATTGATCTGTTATATCCAGTTCTATCATCATCTGCAGATCTGCTAACTATGTCATGTTACATGAACTCATCTTTGTGAATGGATGTCTCCTTGCATCCTCGGCGTTGAACTGTACTCGGGGGAGTCGTGTCGTGTTCCCTATCTCGAATCGTCGACGCGGGGCTCATCGTGCAGGCCTACCGCTTCTACGCAGAACTCCCCGATAATGGAGACCATGAGGCCGTGGCCGACTCGGTCTCCTGGCCGGCAAAGCAACCTAGCCGCACTGAGGCTCGGACAAGACCGGGGTCCGGGGCGCTACTGGCCGGTGGCTTGTTGCTCGGCCATGCTGTCCGACGGCAGATGTGCTAGGCGAGGCGAGGTGAGGTGCGGCATTGACGGGGCGGCGAGCAGCGCTGGGCGGTCGCCGCAGCGTCCAGGGAAACAAGAGCGGCGTGGAAGCCAAGATGGGGTAGCTGCGAGCCTGCGATGCGCGGTTTGGGGGCGGCCGGCTCGGTTTTGCCGGCAAAGGAGGCAATCGGTCTGGACACTTGGACAGGAGCAAGGTGGCAAGGCGCCACTCGGCTGTGGTCGGCGTGCAGCGCACTGGCGCAGCAGAGGACCAATGCAATGCGGTCGACGAGTAGTGGCCCCGTTGCCACTTGTTTATCTTGTCAGTAAAAACCACGGGTGAAACCAGTTCAATGGCCAAATATAAATGGTTTTGATAGTCCAGTGGAAAATGTTTCTGGTTTTAAAACTGGACGGTCAAAATAAAACTCCAGCTTTAGTTTAGTTGATTGAATGACTAAAAATGGACTTCTATCGTCTGGCTAAAAATGGACTTCCCCCATCGTCAAAGTGTCACGACGACTACGCTTCCGAGCATGAACGTTGTGGTGCAGAACAGTGAAGTAGTTGCGACATCGGTGATAGGGCAGGGCGCTATTGCAAATTTCGTGCACACTTGTGTGTGTCGACGGGACAACCGAGTAGTTGGGGATGGTGCCATGGGCGTTGAGATGGGACAAGTTGCTAGTGTGTGCAGGAATAGACTGAAACGAAACGTACATCTAAAATGGACCACCCTTCACTATATCAAAGCAAGCTACACGTAGTTCCTTCTCTTGCTGCCAAACCGAGAAAAAAAAAAAAAACTAGATGTAGCTACGATATAGAATGGTGGTCCATTTTAGATGTAAACTCAAATTATAAGGTGGTTCGCGTACAATTTGTATGATTTTAATTAGAGAGCTTATCTATTGTACGCGGTTTAACCTTGAAATAAATTTTAGGGTGGTCATAGATCACGTGTCCACCTAGATGGTGGTGAGCTAGGCCGTGGTTTGGTGTGGTCCAAGAGAGAATCAAACAGAAAGAAAAGGTTGGAACACCTTGAGATGCATCTCCAAGAATGTTTTTAGAAAGAAAAAAAAAATCAAAAACTTATTTTGGTTCCTAAGAAAACAGGTGTCCAATATTACTATGTATGGACAATAAGCCTAAATTTGTGAGCATCCCATTCCCATTCTATTCGTACATCATCCTTGGCTAATCCTAGTCTTTCCTAAGCCCAAGCCAGAAGCCACCTCTTTGTCGGTCCTAACCACCGTAGGTGGTTAAGTTCTACCGTAAGAAATCCAACTAAGTTACGCCTACGCGCTCATTTACGTGGTCTATATTGTTAAACTGTTTTGGGTACAAATATAGGCCATTTGTTTTCTCCGCTAAGATACAAGGACTTTTGTAAGGAGATAATCGTCGTCTTGTTTTTGCAAGGCGCTATTGTTAGAGTTGTCTAAAACGCAATCCCGTACGCCCGTTCCCCGTCCCCGGCCACACGAACCAGATGGCGCATCCGACGTCCACAGCTCGTGCCCGGTCCCTGTCGTCCCGCGGCTTTGTCCGGTTCGGCTCCTGAGCGAGCGCTCGTGTGCCGCTGCCGCTCGCTGACCTGACTAAGCGTCACCGACGCGTCGCTGCACACGGCAAACGCCGCTTGGCTCGACGCGGGCGCGGGGAAATCAAACCGAGCGCACGCACGCATCCGGGAGCCCGCCCCGCCCTCGGCCTGCCCCGTCTCGGTCTCGGCACCCGCACGGGAAAACTCCAATCATGTCCTCGTCATTCGCCGCGAGAAAATTGCGCGAGTAAATGCGCGCAGGTGCAGCACCGCCGCGCTTATTCCGGCGCAGCGCGCGACACGCGGCTGCCGCGTCGCCTCCACGGCTGCACCGCACCGGTCCACTCCACCACCCCCGCGACGCGACGCGCACGCACGCAAACGCAATCCCTCCGCTCCGCTGGCCGCCGCTGAAGTGTAGTAGTAGCAAGCTACTAGTAGTGGCAATTGGCAAACAGGCAGAGACCGAGGAGACTCGGGAAGGAGCCATGAGCTTGCACGCCGCCCGCGGCGGGCCGCACGAGGATCTGAGCTGGAGCGTCATCGGGCGGCGGCCACCCCGTGACGACGTGACATTCGGTGATCGAGAAGGTGGCGGCGGGATGAGGAGGGCGCAGCAGGGGCCGGTGCGGGTGGATGAGGCGTCGTCCGCGTCCACCTTCCGTGAGCTCGACGAGGCCTTCCTGCAGGTGAGGTCCCGGAGCTTTTCTGTTTGGTTTGGTTGCTTGGTTGGGGTTCTTGGGGAACAGGGAGCTAATGGAACAGTGTGCCTGCTTGGACCTCCGCCCCGCCCCGCCGTGGAGTGGAGTGCCTTCCGGCTTGCTTGCTGACGGACGCCGTCCTGTATTGGTGCCAGTGATTCCGTTCGTGGCGGCGCTCTTGGTTCAAGGGGTTCGCACGCCAGATACTATTATACAGAATCCCTTGTTGATGAATTCGATTTTTTTGTCGTTAAGAGGGCAATATGGACTAAATGGTCGCCGATTGAATTCTTTGCCGCCACGGTTGCACGAGGTTCTTTTTTGGTCGGTTTGTGGCATTTGGAGTTTGTTAGAATGTTGAGACTTCAGTAGAGTACTACTTTGCACAATTACATTTGCATGCCTCCCAATGTTGAAATTGTGGCAAAATTAGACGTGCAGGGGAGTTTGGGACCATATATCTAAGAGATATATGATGCTTTTCAAATCAATCAGTGGGCAGTATCCACCCCCTCCCCCATGTTTAGTCGTGGCTACTGTCAAAATGGTCAACGCTTGCCGGACCATTTCTCTCTGTGAACGAATTTAGTAAAATATCACATCGGTTTGATCCAATCACCAATCTCTTCCTGACAAAGTTAAGATAAGGGTATGCCAAATGGTCCTTGCCATGTACGGAGTACAGCTACTTCAATGCTACAGGAGACATTGTTGTAAAAAAAAAGCTACAGGAGACATTGGGCAGTGTAATTTCATTCTCCAACATGCATTTGTTTCTCAAAAATGTCTTTTCAGTCGTGCACTAAACTCATATGAGTAAAGATGATATATATATTGCTATATATATTCCATTAAATCTGTGAAGTTTTGTTAAAAACACAATACAATCTAGTGAGGTATACCCAATTCAATTGCTACGATTTATAAATAAAATGTACTGGATGTACAACTATTCTTAGGAAGTATAGTGTTTGCTTTCTCTTTTTGTATTGGTACTGTCCTCATGCAAAAAAAAAAAAAACAAAAACATTTTGTTAGTTGTTGTTTCAAAAGAAAACTTGTTAGTTATCCTGGTTCTGTAAACCAGAGATTACACATGATATCTTAGTTTATTTAATCATTTACTTAGTTTTACATCTCTATTTATTTTTCACTTTTGTTTCAGACACAAACAAAAATTTGGCTTGGAGAGGTTCTACATGTTAGGTTTGATGAAGACACTTTAGTTGCTGATCTTCTTGCTGACGGAGAATTACTGTAAGATCAGTTTTTTGGATCCCTGCATGAACAAAAATAATTAGCACATGTGTGCCATGCATATGAGTATGGTGTAGCTACAGAAATCTTGGATGCCACTGATCTGTATATTTTTTTCTCAGATAGTTTTGTCTCTTTACAAGTGTCTACTTTCCTAGGATAAATAGTTTCTGAAAGAATGGAACTGTTTTATGATTAATTTTGTAGTTCTCTCTGATATTCATTATATTCTTCTCACCTGTTATGTTTGTACTATTAGGTTTCAAGTTTCGAAGATAATATGGAAAAGGTTACTGAAAAAGAACAGAGAACAATTGAAACAATCAAAAGTTTATATTTTTGAGAGACTATCCTTCGGTAGGAGCAGTGGAAAATACATGCCCTATTCAAAAGTTGACTCTTTTCTAAAGGTATCGATCATTGCATATTTTCCCTCTAGCTTTTTTAGTTCTGTTAATATCTTTTGAATGAAATTCTTGATTTGAACTTCACGTGTTCAAGATTTATGTTAACTTGAAGTGCGTTAATTTTTGAGTCCTTCAAAACAATTTTTTAGATAAGCTTGAATGAACATTTTTTTCTCGATCACATGTGAAGCATTTTTCTAGCATGGGTTCCATTTAAAGCCAGTCTGATTAGTTTGATCAGCGTAAATTGTCTGTGACGAATGAAATGTTCTAATTTGTGCATGATGAGTTTCAAAACATGTTTTTCATCAGATAGTTTATAATAGATGGTGTTTTTTTGCTACTCACATGTGTTATGTACGCTCATTTTTCTAGCAATGGAATTGAATTCCATTTTAGGTATAGCTACAAATCTGATTATCAGTGGGGGTCTCAGTGTAAATTTCACTAAAAAACGAAATGTTCTATGTATTGCATTTGTTGCTGTGATGAGTTTATTGAAAACCAGTAGATGAATCTACCTATTTTAGATGAGCTTATAGATAGATGGTATTTTGTATTCCCTCTGGATTTTTGTCTCATTTGACTTTGCACAATCTTTGATGATATCTTTGGTACGCTCTACTACTAAACATTGCTGCAATGGAATTGAATAAGCATGGGGGTATATATTACAAATCTGTCTATCAGTGGGGTCTCCCCTGACGGTGCATTTCACTAAAAACGAAACAAATTATTTTCTTTGCATTTTGTTGCTGTGAACTTCAATAATTTTATTTGTTTCCAAAGATGCCCAAAAGCTATTTTAGATGAGCTCTAATTTATACAAATTACCAAAAAAATATTCTTATTCAAATTTGTGAGATTTTGTAAGTATTCTTCAATACACTTTTTACACATATAACCTGCATGTTTTCAAACTAAATACAGTTTTTAAGCTTTGAATAAATATTTTCCTAATAACATGCTTTTATGACCAAAAGGTGGTAACTTATATAAATCGGATTAAATTGTTTCTGTGAGAAGAATAGGTGCTGGTCTGTTGGATCTTGCTTAGTGTCCTAACTCCTAATCCTGCATAAGCACAACTTTTAGGTGAGGAAAACACCCAACAAAAATTCCAATGGTGCTAAGTTTGGACCTGGTCAAATTTTAGCTACAGCAAGATAATAGCTCCTGATCTTCTACCCACGACCTAGACCTAGAAGCATGGCAGGCATAGATGTGTGGGTGCATTTGTGTTTTCTTCCTATGCTACACTAACAACTTTGGTTGATACTAAAAGGCTTGAAGCATGATGCGGTCACATATATACTTTACTGGCTTAGTTTACATTTCTTCTGAAACGGTTGCTTGATAATTAGTAATCTCTGTTCTTTTCAGATATGTCAAATCCTTGGGTTAGCTGGAATTGATCTATTTACCCCTTCTGATGTGGTCGAAAAAAGAAATGTTCGGAAAGTCTGTATGTGCATACGATCGGTGTCTAAAAAGTCTCACATCATGCAACTAAATGTAAGTCCTAGGTTCTTACAAAACGGAAATGCATTTTTTTTAAGAAATGCATTTTCAGTGACTTAACCTACTGTAATAACTTTAATTTATGTGTTTCTTCTCTGATTGTAGGTTCCTGATTTTGATATAGTCACCTACACAATATCCATGCCAAACTATGTTGTTGGAGGTATTCGTAGAAGTCTGGAGCAGCCACAATACAGCTCATCCAGTTCAAGTGGATACAGTCCACCTGCTGGTTCTAAAGCACAACAGCAGCAGGCAGGGTCTTGGAAAGGGTTAATTGTATTTCCACACTTGTGCGTAATATTATTCACTTAATATATATTTTTCTCAGATAATATTTGGAGGGCAGAACGACCAGCACGAGGACACACATTATGACTCTGATGAAGCAGAAAGCAAACTCTCTGTTCTAGAACCTGAAGACTCAGTTGATGAAGATAATTTTGCAGCTGTGCTTTCACAATTTAATGATGCCCCAAATGAAGAAAGTGAAGGCTATGGAGAAAGTGGACATGACAAGCATGAAGAAAAAGCTGAATCAGTGAGGCTATGGAGAAAGAACATCTCTAGCTGAATCAGTGGGATCACTTAACATTGGCATTATTGATTCTGAGTTCATGGATTCAAGTCCTCTGAATCTTAATAAAGAATCATGTTCTACCCATTCTGCAACTGACCAATGTTCAAGAACTAGAATGGATAAATGTTCATTAAATTCAGAAGAGTCAGATCCCACAAGCAGTCATTTTGGGTTTGACATTGGCAAGAATTATTTGGAGTTGAACAATCATTCTGACACAGATTCGGAAAGTATTTACGATGGACATACCAAGTCTCTAGATCATTTTATTCAGGGAAATGGGGAAACATTAGCTGATCATCCAAAAACAGAGGAAGCTGACCTCCAAAAGGACACTGGCACCATAGTTCAACATTGTGATGCCCTTGCTTGTGATAGGGAGTCTGTGTGTTCAAGTTGTGAAGAACCGAGATATGGAATAAATGGCGTGCCATCGGACTTGAGCTCGGAATCATACTCAGGACTGACCCCAGCACATAATACAGGTGACAAATTGCCAATGGTTTCCGAAAATCCAGTGAATATTATAGATCCAAATATGGCTGGGGTGTCAAGTGATAGCACGTACCCGGAGCTGAATCCTGAAGTCAGCACTAGGAATGAAATGGTGACTCCTGAAATGCTCAAGTCCAGCTTGTCACTCTTATAATCGTGCTTCCTGTACACAAAAGTGTTCCTAACATTCCTCTGTCATGCAGGACGGTTCCCAATCCACTGATAAACCAGTGGAAACAGAAGATAAAGCTCAGGATAGCATCACTCGAAGGCGTGAAGATGATGCCCCAAATCAGGGAAAGGGGTTCTGAAGTCGGTTGCTGGAGGAATTACCCTTGTTGGCGCAGTGTTCTTCATGATCCATCTCAGGTGCGCTATCATGTTAGCACTACTTTTCAAATTCGCTGCAAAGTAACACTAATAGATCTTCTAAGATAATCTCAGTGCTGCACTGCTGCAGAAGCAGAAGCAAGGAAAGAAGCTTTGCGACAGTTATACCATCTCTTTCAGAAAAATCAGTTCGGAGCAACTCACCAAGGGCCAAGAACGTGAACAAAGAAAATGCCCCTGATGTGTATCCCGGGGGATGGCTGAAGGTTTAACAAGATGATGGATACAGGTCGCGCATGCTGCCTGGAAGACACAGCATAGTCTACTTCAAGCGGCTTACAGAATCTGGATAAATTTTGTCATGTCACCAGTTAAATTAAAGTCAGTACCCTGTCTTTTTTTTTTTCAAAAAGAGAGGAAAAGGAAAAGTCAGTACCCTGCCTTCTTCATGTACAGAACGATATAGACATATATCATAGTAATATATAGGTGATCAATTACAGAAAATAATGGAACAGATTTTGTACAATTGTATAGGGGTTAATTGAGATCATCCAACGTGGAATTCTACTTTGGTGCGTGCAGTTTTTTTTAAGGTAATAAAGTCTACTTTTCGACCTTCCAAAGTTTAAACCTAGACAGTGGATGAAAAACGGAACGGCGTTGTGTTGAAGTCATCACCAAGACATCATGGCGTTGCTAAGGTTAGCATTTTTTTGTAAAATTAAACAGGTGTTTAAGCTAGCCAAAGCAATCTTGAGTATTGTACAGTTTTTCTTGACGAGATACAGTAAAGCTCAAATACACACGCACTGAAGCACAGTGGAGAACCTACACATGGAGGCATAAAAGCACATGTGGGAGAGGGAGTAAGACAGTGGCACATGAATCAGATGCTGATTTGCATTCTCTAGCAAGAATCAGAGGATGGGGCCAGATGAGCACACACACCAAAAGAAAAAAAAGGCTAGGCGAGCAACTGCAAAAGTTCAGTAGATCTTTGCCCCATAAATTTACGGCAAAGCAGATGGACTTTCGGACTTGCTGTTTTATAACTTGCACCGAGTGGCAGCGTCCGCCGTCCGAGCAGGCCGGTGTCACAGGCTACCCCCGCGGCAGCCGGGAGGACCGCACCGCAGCACCACCGGGACGCGTAGGCTCGGCTCGGTTTCCTTGTGCAAGGCAAAGGTGCCGATGCCGGTGCCGCTGAGACTGAAAACTTCTCGGTGAGAAGCAGGAGACCGGCGCCAGGCGATCCTCGTCGCCGTTGCTTGCCTGCCTGCGTATTGGGCTCTTGCAACTTGCCGTTCGCCAGTTTTCGCGCCACGCGTTTCGTCTGGTGGCACGATCGGTTGGTCATCATTGCTTGTACAGTTGTGCCACGTTCCTGTGTATCAACCCACTGTTTCACCTTAGAAAAACGGTCGGGGTGGACTGCGGCGACCAGGACTGGCGACTGTTAGGAAACCGACGTCACTAGGAAACTCGATTCGGTAATTGTGGTTACCGTCTCGACTTGTTTGTTTGAACTTTATTCTACTTATTAATGAAAAACATGCAAGGTCTTAAAAAAAGTACTTTATTTTAATAAAAAAACAAAGCTATATATCACTCCAGTGATTTGGAGCAATTCAAAACTCAAATTTTCTCTTCTCAAATTTGGAATCTTCCCATCTTTTTCAAATCCGACGGCCTTAGAAGGTGCTTCGAAGGAGGCAAGCCGAGCAATGGACGGGCGGGGAGGGTGTTGTTGTTAGGGTTCGGCGCCGATGGAGACGCTGGGCCAAGATTGTGGCGGGGCGCCCTAGCTATGGCGATGGTGGGAGAGAAAGGAGAACTAGAAGGCCACCACGGGCAGGGTAATGTCTCGCTAGAGCCCCATGGCTGCAGAGGTTTGGCGAGACTGTACCACGCGCGTGGCAGGACAGTGTTGGGAGGAGGAAGATGAATCGTGAAGGAAAAATCAAGTGATTTGTTACTAGGTTCACGAGTAGACATATCCTTAAAAAAAAACCCAGGTTAGATGGACCATCGGCATGCTTACCTCAATCCTTAAGGTCAAAACTAAACTAATCTTTCGATATAACAGACCTCAACGCCTGTGGATTGATGTAAACACGTGGACATCCAAACAATGCCTCAAGAGCTTGTAAAACTCACTCTCAATCTTGAATTTTACATAAGATTAAAAAAAAGATCTCCACCAACTCTTATCTTAAGTCCTAATCTTCTTTGTAGTTAGGAGAATTGATCGAATCGTGCAAATATACACGCCCATAGACAAGGTTCCCAATACACATGTACAAAGAGAGAACAAAAGTACAAAGTAGTTAAGATAATTTGGAAATAGTCTGAAATTCCTGGCACATGATTGTCTTAGAAGCTACATTTAATTTAGAATAGTTGGAGAAACCAAACAAATATGCTCCAAACTTTTTCATAGACACTTGAAAAACTTATAGATTTACAAATTACATAAAATAAAAACTATTGGAGAGTTCCAACCTAGTGCCAAGTCGGTTTGAGGGGAAGCACGGGCTTCTACCTCGGCTAGTGCACGCAAAAGATCCTTACGACAGGTAAATTATAGAGTTGAAATTGACCGTGTAATCGGACCATTAAACTTTGGTGGCTTAATTCACTAGAAATATTGCAATCATGGTCTCCGGTAGCCGTGGTGTCGACCTGGTTCTTGGATGAAAATCTTGCTCGATCTTCGACCGGTGCTAGCAACGGCGGTGCTATGGTGCATCGTTCGCTTTATTGAGGGCGTTCTTTGTGAGAATCTCAACCTCCAAAGATTGCTCAAGGTGAAGACCGAAGAAGCGATTTGTTGGTTCGGGTGGCGACGACATCTTGATGTTGCATTTCGTTGGGGAGTCGCTAAAGAATCCTTGCAAGAGCGATTTTGGTCTGTGTGGAGGGATGAAGAGAGCTGACAGACAGATGATCCAAACATCAAGTTGATTTTAACGTCGTGTTCGCTTGTCTTGGCTTATCTTATTTCAGCTTATTCTCTCTCACAGAATAGTATTCAATCAGCCAAAATCAGTCATCAGCCAAAATCAGCCGAACAGATTCTAAGTAGATGTGTGATGTGACAGATTGATGTTTGCGCGAAGTTCTTTGTAAGATTGGAGCAAGAGCGAAGAAGAAGATTGCAACTTAGTTTTCTAGTTTTCTTGCTTTGTTTTTAGCTTTTTTCTTGTTTTGTGTAATCCCTCATTTGAGGTTTAGAGTTTAAGAACTCTTGTAACGTTTTTTGCTATATATATATATCCAACATGTAGATATAGAGGCCGGATTGAAAAATATGTTTCATCTAAAAAAACATTAATACCATCATTCACTAAGTACATGGCTTCAAACATTTGGAAGAAAATAAATAGAAGAACTTTTTAAGGCAAGTCTAACTCAATGGTTCAGTCCAGACTAGCAAAAAAAAAAAAAAACATGACGCTGGGTACACCAACGTGGCCTATAGTCATGATACAATATATTTTTTCATGACAAAATAACATCAGCAGTAGAAATCATCAACCGTAGAAATCATGTGGCGAACAACCATGTGGTCCTTCATGGTTCATGGATCGAAGGGCGTATTTGGCCACGCTCCAGGTCCATGGCCGCTGTGGCAGCGGAATCACACCAAACGAGACGGAAGGAGGAGCACTTCAGTGCGACGGGAGAAGCAGCACTGCAGCAGGAGAAGAGCGCTTTCTCTCGTTTTTTTTTTAATGACAGTGTCTTCCGTCGCAGCACGAAAGAGAGTACAGACCAGACAAAAGGGTAATGCGCCCGACCGAACACGAAAACTACACGCAGACAGCAGTCCGTGCACCGAAGCCGTGATGCCGCCCGCCTCGTCTCGCCCGTTGCCCCAATCCAATCCGTGCAGCCGGACAGGATACCCGTAATAATCAGTGAAAGAACAACAAACAAAAAAAACAAGCGATAGCGATGGCAGCAGCGTGCCAAGCATCCGGCAAAGTCCAATTCCACCTTATCCGAAGGGACGCGAGAAAGGGAGGTTCGAAAGATCCACCCACCCACCCGACACAGTTACTGGAGTGCTCAGCTAGACGACTGACTGCTACCTGCCGAATCGCTCGCTCCTGCCAAAAAGCCATGGGCTTCCGTTTCGGAACAGCATCAGGGGTCAATTCCGGCGTCTCGAGTCAACCGGCCGAGCCTACGCCTTCAGTCTTCACACGCGCGGCGGCGGTAGCGAGCAGCCGAGCAGAAGATGATGATGAGGGAAGCGGCGTGAACAGCTGAATCTCGCGGTCGCGGACGGAGCGGCGGCGCGGGCGGGCGAGCGAGACCTGCCCTGGTGTGTCTCTCTCTGCGTGTGAGCGTTCTAGAAGCCCTCGCTTCTGTACGAATCGGTAAGTAGTAATTGGAGCTCTTGCCCACTTTTAATTGGCTTCCCTTGTTTCTCCCGAATTGAGCTGCTAGCTCTGTCTCTATGCCTCTTTGCGTGTGCCTACTTGCTTGCTTTGGCTGGGATTTGGTTCGGTTCTGAATCTTCTGATTAATTCTTTAGGCGGTCTCATGAAATTAACTTTTCCAATAGATATCATTTAGGCATCTTTCTATGCCCGTGCCTTGTACTAGACATCAAATTTCGGCTTCTAATATGTTGGAAATTGGGAATTCAGGTTTGAGTCCAGAGATTTTGGGACCACCCACCTCAGAGCTACCTAACTGGTTGGTTGGTTAGGTTAGACTTGGGGAACTGAGGTGGGTGGTGATGGGTGGGGGCTTCTCTTGTTCAGTACCTGAAATTGAAATGGATATGCTTGTTTCACTGCATTACAGAATCTGTTTTGGCTAATTTGTTAAACAAATGTGTGCTCTGTTCTGAGTTCAGGACAAACACTTGCATTTCTGCACAATTTAATAGTTTCGAACCTTCTGGCGATTCCATTCTCTATGATATGCTGCTCAGATGTTGATACTGTTTTTTTTTTCTTTCAGTTACCATTTGTATTTGACATCTTGGCATGTATGTGCCTTCCTTTTTTTTTGTTTATTGTGTGCCCTGTAATTCCACTGTGAACTGATTTTGTTGGTTAATCGGATAAGGCACGGACCACTAACATGATCAGTATTTCTGGTCAGGCAAGCATCCCAAGAAACTCCTCTGGTACTGCAGTAATAATAGAAGAAAGATGGAGCTGCTCAACATTATTCTTGTTATAGCATCTTTGCTCCCATTCTCAGCATCTGATCGCCAAGGTTACTCACGTGCCTATCATATGTGTATTTCACTTCTTTTTTAGTTCACTTTCACTTTTTTTTTTGAAACACATTAGTTCACTTTCACTATCAACGCACAATGTTCGAGCTCTGGCAAGTAACAAAGAAGTATCTTATGTTTACTTAGGTGATGCCCTGTACGATATGAAGCTGAAACTAAATGCTACTGGCAGTCAGCTTTCTGATTGGAACCAAAATCAAGTTAACCCCTGCACTTGGAATTCAGTTATTTGTGACAATAACAACAATGTTGTGCAAGTGTAAGTTGCAGCATTCTGTTTCTCTGCATTCTTATTTTTAACTTTTGTGCTTTGAATAGATCACTTAGCTTGGAGCTAAATTTATTTGGTTTACCTTTCCTACATTCATTACAACAAGCTCATAAGGTCTCTAGCAGCTCCAAATATCACTTGAGAGGCATTTCTTTAGCATGTAATTATTAACTTTGATGCGCTTGCAGTTTAATCTGCAATATGTTGGTGTGCTAAACTCATCATTGAGCCATATGATAGGACCTCCAGTTTTTTCTGAGTTTACATTCCTGATGCCCTCCTGCAGAACATTGGCTTCTATGGGGTTTACTGGAGTTCTGTCACCAAGAATCGGAGATCTGGAGTATTTAAATGTTCTGTAAGTGCACTCTTCTAGACTAATGATGCCCTAAATATTTTAGGTGGTGACTGTGATGTAATTGCTACTGTGCTTACGATTATTTGCAAACTAATTAGCATGTAAAAGTAACTAAATATTATTGTGTGTTTTGGCCTACTAGATGAAGTAATGGCTTTGTTATTATATCATGTTGCCATGAATTCCCTATTTCGTTGATCTCTGTAATGTATGATACTGCAGGTCCTTGCCTGGTAACAACATCACTGGTGGCATACCAGAGCAGTTTGGTAACCTCTCTCGGTTGACGAGCTTAGATTTGGAAGACAACCTGTTGGTTGGGCCAATACCAGCTTCTCTTGGCAGACTTTCAAAGCTCCAGCTTCTGTATGTACTATAGCATCCTTATTCAGTTTTTTTATGAATATTCAGTGATTTGACATTATTGATTTCCGTTTCTGTTTCTTAACAAGGATACTAAGTCAGAACAATCTCAATGGCTCTATTCCTGATACGCTAGCAAGCATCTCAAGCTTGACAGACATGTAAGGTTTATCACTGATTTGAGTTTTGCTCACGACTTAAATTCCTGTCTTGTACTTACTAACTTTTTTCTTCAAATGATGGCAGTCGGCTGGCCTACAATAAACTCACTGGTCAAATACCTCCCCAGCTGTTTCAAGTTGCACGTTACAAGTACTGTGGAATAAACAAAATTTATATGGCATCCATGCGTGCTAATTTTGAGAGCTAACAAAGGTTCATTTACATCACAGTTTTTCAGGTAATAACTTGACATGTGGAGCAAACTTCCTCCATCCGTGTGCCTCAAATATGTCTTACCAAGGTAGTGAGCCATACATTTTTCTGTTCTTTATTTATTGTACATTTGTCAAATAGCACCGTGAAACTCCCTAGTGGAGGTTTGTCAAATAATTACAGGCATCTGATAATATTGTCGTTCTTTGATAGGTTCTTCACGTGGTTCGACAATAGGCATTGTGCTTGGCACAGTTGGAGGTCTCATGGGGCTTCTAATCATAGGGGCTATATTTATTTTCTGTAATGGAAGGAGGAAAAGCCACCTACGTGAAGTTTTTGTGGATGTATCAGGTAATGCATTTTATTTCATCACCTTGCTGCAGCGAAACTTTTTGAACGCAAAAAGTAGCTAAACTTGTTCATTAGCTAAAAAGATACTGCAATCCGCATAATTTCATCACGTATTAAATAAAGAAATGAACCAATAAGTAAAAGAAAATTGTAGAGTGCTGAAACTAAGTTCTCTTTAAAGAAATATAAAAAATAAACTCAAGTAGAATTAGGTATAGTGATTAATTAAAACCATGGTTTCCAGAACTGACCTATGTATGCCAGTGTACTTCTCTGGAGTGGCACATTCTGCTCACTGTACCAGTTTAACACTGGCGGTGGCACAGTAGAAACTAGCATATTTAGCTGTGTTGCTAAGACCCTGCAATCTTACAAATTCTGCATTCCAAAAGATTTGCATTGAACTAACTGATCTGATAATTTATGCTTCCCAGGTGAGGATGATCGTCGAATTGCATTTGGCCAGTTGAAAAGATTTGCATGGCGAGAATTGCAACTTGCAACTGATAATTTCAGTGAGAAAAATGTCCTTGGACAAGGGGGTTTTGGGAAAGTATATAAAGGAGCACTTCCAGATGGCACTAAGATTGCTGTAAAACGGTTAACTGATTATGAAAGTCCTGGTGGAGAGGCTGCTTTCTTGCGTGAGGTTGAGCTGATTAGTGTTGCAGTTCACCGGAATCTTTTAAGATTGATTGGTTTCTGTACAACACAAACAGAGCGCCTACTTGTTTATCCTTTCATGCAGAATCTTAGTGTGGCCTACCGTCTACGAGGTACTCTCTTTTTTTAAGTCTTAAGTAGCTAATCACTTGTTTCATTGCATTTAGTTCTATACTGTTACTACTCTATGAAGTTATTTAGACCATGAGTTTGCTTATAGATTATGCAACTCATGTATTTAGAAACTAGCATAGTAAGTTCCGTTGCCCCTTTAGGTAACTCTTCATTGAAATACATGTTTCATATGATCTATGTAAGATGTAATTCTGCATGACTGGAATGATCTAAATTTACTAGGTAGGTGAGATCTGGTCTATAGAGTGGGTACAACAATTTATGTCACCTATTAGTGCTTGAGATTTGTCATCCAGTTAACCTACAGAGTGGGTTAGCACTGAGCGTAGATTAGCTTCTTTTTGTTGAGTATATGTTAAGTGTTTTTCAGTAGGAACCTCTTTGGTATCAGAACTGTTCCATCTTTACTGATTGAACAGGTCAGTCTACTTTTTCCTGTTACCATGTATGGATAGCTAGTTGCATTAATATTTCACTGTATATACATACAATGATTGGAAAACTTTGCCACTTTTTTTTTAAAAAAAAACAAACAAACAAAGCTTTCACCACTTCTATACTGTTTCCCTTTCATACTGATGATTTTGCTGTAATAAGTCATCTTATATGTGTTTATCATGTCAACGATTCAGAATTTAAACCTGGGGAGGCAATATTAGATTGGTCTGCAAGAAAGCGAGTGGCTATAGGCACAGCTCGTGGACTGGAGTATTTGCACGAGCACTGCAATCCTAAGATTATACATCGTGACGTCAAGGCCGCCAATGTCTTGCTTGATGAAGGGTTTGAACCGGTTGTTGGCGATTTCGGCTTGGCCAAGCTGGTGGATGTACAGAAGACATCCGTGACTACTCAAGTCCGTGGAACCATGGGTCACATTGCCCCCGAATATCTGTCCACTGGGAAGTCATCCGAGAGAACTGATGTTTTTGGTTATGGCATAATGCTTCTCGAGCTAGTCACTGGTCAGCG
Organism: Hyparrhenia diplandra; assembly: GCA_015847255.1. NCBI lineage: Eukaryota > Viridiplantae > Streptophyta > Magnoliopsida > Poales > Poaceae > Hyparrhenia > Hyparrhenia diplandra. The sequence continues at coordinate 95,629 of JADLZK010005975.1, forward strand.
TGCCATTGACTTTTCACGTTTGGAGGAAGAAGACGATGTGTTATTACTTGATCATGTAAGCTGATTTCTATCTCTTCTACAATTGATCCCTTATAGCTGTTTTCAGTGTTTTGATGCGAGCATGGACATGGCATGAAATTTCACTTCGCGATACACTTATGATCTTTTGCTGCAAATCTGCAGGTCAAGAAGCTGCAAAGAGAAGGGCATCTTGACGCCATCGTTGACCGCAACCTGAACAACAATTACAACGGGCAGGAGGTGGAGATGATGATCCAGATCGCGCTGCTCTGCACGCAGGCTTCGCCCGAGGACCGGCCGTCCATGTCCGAGGTGGTCCGGATGCTGGAAGGCGAGGGCCTGGCCGAGAGGTGGGAGGAGTGGCAGCAAGTGGAGGTGACGAGGAGGCAGGACTACGAGCGGATGCAGCAGCGGTTCGACTGGGGCGAGGACTCCATCTACAACCAGGACGCCATCGAACTGTCCGCCGGCAGGTAACGACGTCGGGTCACACGGAGCCTGCTCGTCGTTCCCACGACGTCGCAGGGCTGACGTGTAATATGTATGTAAGGCATTGTTGCAAAGCTTGTTAGCAAAATTTGAGCAACCTGGTGTTGATATATAGTACATGCCTGTATTTTATTATGTGTATACGGATTATTTAGAGGGGGCCAGCTGGCAACGCATGTGCCGCCCGGTTGAAACTTGTAGCCACATCACATGCAAAGCATCGGCTTGACGAAGTCGAGTCATTCTCAGCCACTTTGCGCCATCACGTGCTTGGTGTTGTTGACTTGTATTTTCGTCTGCTCTACCTCTTCAGCTGAATGTAGCCTATTTTATCCCTTCGTCATCAAAAAGAAATGAGAAGGAATCTCGCTTCCAGTGTTTCACCGTTGACCATTTGCAGACATGCGTCTCAAGTGCTCCTGGGTGAACACCGTCGCGTTTCTTCGTTTACTGCTGAGTGCGGAGCAGCACAGATCCACTACCGTACGTTCTGTAGTGCATCACAGCTCACCATCAGTTCGTTCGGTCCTTTCAGGCAGCAACGAGCGAGTGATGGCTACCAAGACCGCCTGGCACGGTACGACGCTACCGTGCATCACTGCTCACAGAGCCGAGGACACAGCCGTGAACCGCGGGCCGCGAAGTGCGCGACCGCCACCACGCTGGTGTCGGGTCCATGCCTCCACGGACCACCATGGCAGATCGCGATCGCACTACGCCCGCCGCGGCGCCGACAGCCTGAGCTGCCAATCATAAACGCCTCCGCGACGCACGGCAATAAAAACGCCTCCCGCATGAATCATCAGCCGGATGCCGCCCGGATGCCCGATGCTCTCCTCGCCAAGACCGCACGGGGACAACCCGCTAAAGGCCGGTGGCGAATCAAAGCAAGCTCCGTCACCGTCACGTGCCCGACCGACTGCCCGCCCCGGTGGGGCTGCCTGGGCGGGCAGCGGCAGAAATGACTGAGATGACCCGACGCCGACCAGCTCTGACTGACTGACCGACTGCCTGGTGAGTGAAGGAGGCGGCGCACGCACGCCGCACGCGCTTGAGCTGAAAAAACTGCCGTGCTCGAGCTCGAGCTCGCCGGGATGGGCGGCGCGGGGCCTGCTGCTGCGGCGGCGACGCATTGCCGCCGCATCCAGCTGCTGCTGCTGGCCCTGGCCGTCGTGGTGCCGCTCGGCAGCCGTGGGCTTCGCGTCCGTGCCGTGGGTGCGGACACGGGAGGCCTGAGCAGGGACGCGTTCCCCAAGAGGTTCGTCTTCGGGACGGCCACGTCCGCGTTCCAGGTCGAGGGCGCCGCGACGTCCGGCGGCCGCGGGCCATCCATCTGGGATCCCTTCGTCCACACCCCCGGTAACGCATCGCCGTCGCCGCAGCTACTGTTACTACTACTAGTAGTAAGGCAGATCCTTCTTTGTCTGCTTTGGCGCAGTGACTCCCATGTAATCATTTCCTGATGTTTGCAACGCACACTAGTTGGTGACTTCGCATGACTAGAAAGCTACCGAAGTAGTGAGTATGCAAGAGCTAGCTGAGACCCTGTGCTCAAATCTCAAGTCGAGGGATGGGAAATGGAATCTTCTGGCTCGAGCTTAGCTTATATATAAACAATGGATTCAGGGATGCTAACTCCTAGCGTGTGTTTGTAATGAACAGGAAAGATTGCTGAAAACGGGAACGCAGATGTTGCAACAGACGAATATCATCGCTACAAGGTGCGTCGCAATCAAATAAGATCCCACATCTGTTTTAAATTTATTGCATGATCTTTCAGTTGATTGGTGGATCAGGCCATGATAGTTATTTTACTAGCCATGAGGATGCTTTCATTTATGTTCTACAGTAGCAATCAATCTTTATTCCAACATGAACAAATGTGGAAAAATAAAAGACTATCCCAAGGGAACTCAAATCTGGGAACAGACAATCTTAAGGTAGTGTTAGCTAAAGTTGATTTAGCATAATCTAGGCTTGCTGCATATAAAACTGCCTTAGAGTATATGATTTCCAGAAATCTCGAGAGAGCTGGTAAGAAACATCTCACACCACGATTTTAGTCTGATATTTGGGTTCTTTATCCTTGTACAGGAAGATGTTGATCTCATAAAAACGCTAAATTTTGATGCATACCGGTTTTCAATCTCCTGGTCCAGGATCTTCCCAGGTGCATAAAATCTGACTATACTAACACCATGTACTCTAACTGTTGAGTTGTATGAGCCACCAGTTGCTTATTAGATGCACTGATGTGTCTTGGTTTATCTAGATGGCGAAGGGAAAGTTAATGAAGAAGGAGTACAGTATTACAACAACCTTATAGACTACCTGATTAAGCAAGGTAATGATTCAGACACTAAAGTTCAGTCTTCAAAGATTTTACAGAAACATTATGTCCTCTGAATGTTCCCTTCAAAACTGAGCAGGTCTTACTCCTTACGTCAACCTTAACCACTATGATCTTCCACTTGCGCTTGAGAAAAAGTACCAAGGCTGGTTAGGCCCAAAAATTGTGTAAGTGAGAAACAGCCTTCTTGTCTTTGTTACTTCATGTTAAAATATGTGAACAGTCTTGTATTATATGAACTTGATAATTCTATACACACATAGTTGATGCTGAAGCAAACACACTAGTGGTGCGGTGGTTGGTTACAGTATTGGTACTAACCAGCTGGCCCAACTTGCACCTAAAAAAACGTTGTGCCTCCCCAAAAAAAAATAGTGGCAGGGTGCCAGCTTGTGTTAACGGAGCAGTCTTATCTGGGGTAGTAGCAGTGGTTGCCGGCCCACGTTATGGTGCGGCCCCTATAGGGTGAGGTCAGGGCACGGGGCTTTTCTGCCCAGTTTCACTGAGGTTTCTTCTTAGTGCAAGGCTGTGGAGGCCAACTGGTCAAGTTTCTTTATAGTTGAAACTCAATCTCAAGGCTTCATTGTTGATTAATAGTATGAACTTATACTGGAAAAATTGCCACTTATCCTGTTGTAATTATTAGAAGGTGGGATAGTGGTTTGATCATTTTGCATCAATATCTAGGCCAATTTGATGATGACTTAGTATTTTCACCCACATGGACAAGTATGAACTATGAAGTGATATTGTTCTTTTTAGATATACATTTCATTTGTACTTATCATAATCTGTACTGAGGCTGGGCTTCTTCTTGATATTATGTTTCTGCAGAGACAAATTCGCCGACTATGCTGATTTTTGTTTCAAGACTTATGGCGATCGAGTCAAGAACTGGTTCACATTAAATGAGCCAAGGATAGTATCATTCCTTGGTTATGATAAAGGGATTAACCCCCCTAACCGGTGCACACAATGCACTGCTGGTGGCAACTCATCGACAGAACCTTACATTGTTGTTCATAACATTCTCTTATCTCATGCTACTGCAGTTGCAAGATACCGCAATAAATACCAGGTATTTTTTAACCGAAAACAAATTAGAACAACAGTTGCAAGTATTGGTACCAGGATAATACACGTCTGACAAAATGTACAAAGTGGTGCACTGACATTGAAAGTGTCAATGGTAGTATAATATGCATATATGCAGCAAGTAACTTGAACCTGCAAGTATTTGATTATTGGGTGTTCTTAATGCTTACATGGCATGATGTTTTTTCTGAAAAAATGCATCAGTCGATAGCAACATGACAACATACAAGATTAACTGTTGACAAGTGCATCATGGTTCATTCTTAGTAAACTGAACCCAAAATGACCCTCCCCACCCAATACTGCCTCTTGCGCACACACACAATACTGCCTCTTGCGCCTAAACAATATATATAGTGGCAAAAACTGTAATATGTAAAGCATATTCTGCGTTTTTTTCGTTAATATATCCCCCACCCCACCCCAAAAATAAATAAAAAATAAATAAATAAATAAATAAAATAATCCTGAGTCTTTTGTGAGGGCATGATCCAAAACAAGTTATTTTATTTTTCCTATAGGCAACTCAGAAAGGCAAGGTAGGGATAGTTCTAGACTTCAACTGGTATGAACCTCTTACCAACTCAACTGAAGATCAGGCAGCAACGCAAAGGGCCAGGGACTTCCATATTGGTTGGTAAGATCTTAAACAGCAATAGGTGACAGACTTCAATGATATCTTATTTAACACAGTCACCAATATTAACCACACCAAAATGGTCATGATTCAGGTTTCTTGATCCATTAATAAATGGACAATATCCAAAGACAATGCAGGACATTGTGAAAGATCGGCTACCAAGTTTCACACCTGAACAGGCTAAGCTAGTCAAGGGCTCGTCAGACTATTTCGGGATCAATCAATATACAACATACTACATTTCAAATGAACAAACTACTCAGCAAGGACCACCAAGCTACTCGTCTGACTGGGGTGTTCAATATAACTGTGAGTTAATAACCTGTGATTCTGGTTCTATATATGTGGTTGTATGTCTATCATTACAGTTTCTGAAGATCATCACCTTCTTCCTTTCATGCTACAGTTGAAAGAAATGGCGTGCAAATTGGACAGCTGGTATGAGCTTCTCCCTGTTACTAGTTTGAACCACCCTACTTTATTCTGTTGGTGTTACAAGATTGAATAGTGTGTAATAGCATGAAAATTCTGATGAGGAATTTACCTGTGCAGGCTCACTCGGTCTGGCTTTACATCGTCCCAACGGGCATGTATGGAGTCGTCACCTACCTAAAGGAGAAGTACCAGAATCCGACCATCATTATATCTGAAAACGGTACACGAAACAACCTGTCTCCTTCATCTGAAATGCTTGCGTTCCCTTCCATGGTGCTCCTTTAATCATATCGACAAATCACGGTGCCATGGATAATGAACATAACAAATGTCAGGAATGGATCAACCTGGAAACCTCACGCGCGAGGAGTACCTGCACGACACCGTTCGGATCGACTTCTACAAGAACTACCTGACGGAGCTGAAGAAAGGGATCGACGACGGCGCAAACGTGGTGGGCTACTTCGCGTGGTCCCTCCTGGACAACTTCGAGTGGCTGTCGGGCTACACGTCCAAGTTCGGCATCGTCTACGTCGACTTCACGACGCTGAAGCGGTACCCCAAGGACTCGGCGTACTGGTTCAAGGACATGCTTTCAGGGACGGGCTCCAAGGCCGCCACCCCGCAGACCAGTTCAGGTTCAGGCACCCGTCCGGCTGGCTTGGGGGCTTCGGCCACCTCGAATGGCGCTGCCCTGCTGGTCTCTCTGTTCGTCTCCTTGTGCGTTCTACTTCCATCCGTCTTCATGGTTTCCTCGGTTTAGTTAGATTAGAAATAACAATTCGTTGTAGTATGAATTTTGAATTTTGTAGTGGCACATGGCAGCATGTTCCTTTTAAGACATGTTGCATCGATGAGAGACCTGTTGTAGGAACGGGACTATGATTGGACATGTATTTATTTATTTAAATGGATTGCTTGTGTTTTTGGTATAATATCTGCGCAGATTGGGTTGAGCTGCCTATGGGATCATTTGATTTGATGATTTCGATTTCGAACTGCGCTGGATGATCCAGCGATTGCTGAAAAACACGCAAGATTCCAGATCGCTTCCCCACATGGCCACGTTCTTCCGAGGTGGCTGGCAGCACGAGTACACCGGGGTTAGCAGGCTAGCAGCTGCATATCCTAGATTCCCTGCCAAATAAATAATTAGGGTTAAACCTGAAAACACAGGACACGGTGGCCCGGCACGAAGCACGTTTTTTTTTGTCCGGCACGAAGCCCGGCCTGACACGAAAAAACAGGCTCTGGGCCGGCCCGGTGCCCGGTGTGGGCCGTGCCTGGCCCGACCCCAAGGCACGCGGGCCGCGGTTTTCTAAGGCCGGCCCGTTAACAGCCCGGTGACCACTACACAACTGTACACTACCTACACAATCTGGCCTGTTAAGAGCCCACAAAACTATAACCCTACTTCTCCTTTTCCCAAATTACCGCCAAATCCAATCCCTTCTCCCCTTCTCTGGAAAGCGCCGCACTCACGAACCGCGCCTGCAGCTCGAAGCCGGCCGCGGCACTGTTGGGCGCCTGCAGCTCGAAGCCGGCCGCGGCGGAGTCAGGTCTAGCCCCGCGACGGCGGCGGAGGCAGAGGCGGTCTCCTCCAACATCGCCGCGCGGCCGGCGTAGTCGATGCGGTCTCCTCCAACATAGCCGCGCGCTCGACGGCTCCCAGCTGCTGCCATCCCCGCTCCAGGCAACCGCACAAGCCTTCTCCTCCAGTGGTGGCGCAAGTCTTCTCCTCTGCCTCCTACTTCGCCGGATCCGGCATCAGGAGCCTCGGTGGCGAGCTCGCCGGCGACCACCGCTGCCTCCACTCGCGTCGAGCATCCTCCCGCGGCTGCGAGCTCTTGGAGTCGCCTCCCGCGGCCCATCTCTCTGGGCATCGGTGTAATTTAGTGTTTATCTGCATTTACAGATTATGCTCGTTGAGGTGGCGTTGGTGATGAAGGTGAAGATGGGAGGCTTGAATGCACCGAATCTTCACTAGTTTGGCAGATATTCCTCCCTAAGCTACCCCTGCCAACCACCGCTGAAGCAGCAGTCGCCGGCTCCTGCTCCAGTGAAATCAGCCATGTCAGCCCCGCCCTGTGACACCCTGCCCACCGCTGCCAACAACATCCAGCCATTTCTTGTCCTTCACAAGGCTGCTGCCTCCTCGGTGCCATCTTCCCGGGCTCGGCGCCAGATTCAGACCTCACAGCCATCTTCACCCAACCCCAAATCAGTAAACAGATGTCGTCAGCCAGTAGACGAGGAGTGTGAGGACGAAGGGGATTTGTAGCTATATGAGCAGCTGCGTGTTGAGGCCTTCCACCGGACCTGGTCCAAGATCCAGTCCACCATTGATGACATCCTCAGGACCATCAACCTCAAGCTCTTCGACCAGGTGCTGCAGTGGGCGAAGGAGTCCTTCACCTCGGTCAGTGCCATCACAGAACCGCACCGCACTGAAGTCCAGCAGGCGTACCCTCTCTTGACTGATGTGATCTGCAGAAGGATACCCACTGCATTTGTCCTCACCAAGAATGCGGAGTCTGTTGATGATTTCACAACGTTTCATGATCTCGCAGGGCATATGAAGTCCAATGGATGTCATGTAGTCAAGCTGTCAGCAGCTGAATTGTCAGCAAAACATGGAGTTGGTGGTTGCTTTAGGAGCCTGTTGCGGCAGCTACTATCCGATGTTCCAGATGTCGCTGATGTATCTGCGCTTGCATCATGGTATTGCGAAGCTGAGAACTTTGGTCAGCCTATCATTGTCATAATTGATGATTTGGAGCAATGTTCTGGTGATATGTTGGGAGAGCTTGTGATGATGCTGAGTGAATGGGTGTTCAAAATTCCAGTCTTCTTTGTAATGGGGATAGCAACTACCCTTGATGCTCCAAAGAAGCTTCTCTCGTCAGAGGCTCTTCAACGATTAGATCCCTGCAAACTTACCTTGGGGTCTCCTTCAGATAGATTGAATGCACTTGTTGAGGCTGTCCTTGTTAGACCATGCGCTGGATTTTGCATCAGTCATGAAGTAGCACTGTTCCTGAGAAATTACCTTTTTAGGCATGATGGGACAATAGCTTCTTTTATTACTGCTCTCAGGCTTGCATGCAGTAAGCACTTCTCCATGGAACCTCTAAGCTTTTTGTGCATGGGAATGCTGGAGGAAGATTCTGAGGAATTTTGGCATGATAAGTGGGAATCACTCCCTCAAACAATACGGAAATGTGCTTTTGATCTTCCCTCATCCAAAGGTGCAAATAATTCAAACAATTCTTGCAACATGGTAGAAGGATTGTCTAGGCTGCTGAAGTCGCAAAAAGGATTGGAGTTCTGTTCTCTTGTGCCTGTATGAAGCTGGAAGACATGACAAAGTGCAACTTTTAGATATCTTCTGTGAGGCAGTCAGCAGCCCAAATTTGCAGAATGGAAATGCACCAGATAGTTACCTATTTGCCTCAAAAGTGACTTGTGAAAACTTGTTAGGAGTAAAGTCAGGGTCTGCTAAAGGATTTATAGCCCAAGTAATGAATCACAATAAGGTACTTGCCTACGGAAATTTTGTTACATGTCCTTGAAGTTTGGAGCATCCAGTTAAAAGGAATGAATGAGATCAACGGCAGAGTGAAGGAGCTTCAGTCAACCACAATTTGTGCCGATAGTGTTAGGGCCAAAAGGAGATCAACTGCCAATATTGGAAATGGAACAGTTGTACTAAATGAGAAAGCTGCTGCGCTATTACAGGATGTTATTAGGAAATATTTGGTACCTGTTGAGTCCTTACCTTTTCATGAAATCGTCTGCTTCAAGAATGTTGACATTCTCCAATCTGCGTTGATTGGAAATCCAAGAAGAATGATTTAACTTGATCTTCTGAAGTCACAGAACCATCTGAAATGCTCTTGTTGCAGTAGGAGTGGTGCTGCTGTGTCAGGATCGTTACATGACACATCAATCATGTGCAATCTAGCCCAGGAATATGGTGATGTGATTAATCTTCATGATTGGTACACGGCCTTTGAAGGAATTGTAAAGAGCACAAATTCAAAAGCTAAACGGAAATCTTACAGTTCTCCCTCAAAGAAGAAATCAAAACCCACACCTCCGGAGGGGAAGCTATGATCAAGCAAGGTTTTGCAGAGCTGTTACTGAGATGCAAATCACTGGCCTTGTTCGGATGCCAAGCAAGAGAAGGCCCGATCTTGTGCAGAGAATCACGTTTGGCCCTTAATGGTTCTGTGTTGACATGCATGCTATACAGGTGAAACAATTTTCTACCAGTAGGGATTTGAGTGATTGAATCTAAGCAAGGTAGATTAGCTATAAGCTTGTGCTCTTTGGCTGTAACTTACATGCCTTTGTTTTTGCATCTGCAGGCTCATGATAATAATAGTAAATTGAACAGCAGTGGAAGGAAGGTTCAGTCACTTCTATGGATGCATGTAAAGAATCAAGTCCACCTGGAATCTTTGCAAGAAAGAAGTTAAATGGAGCAGCAGCCACTTCAGATATGCAGTGCTGATAATTGCATGGAACGGCTAAGCTATGTATTGTTTTTCCTTAAGAGCAGTATTAAACATGTTTTGCAGTATTAAACATGTTTTAGCTATTGATTTGTGCTCTGTAGAGCAGACATCGGCTCATGTGGCCCAAGAGTTATCTATTTTGAGTGTTCATATCTATAGATCCTCCACTAACGTAATGGCACAACTGCACAACTGTGAGTTAACATTCTCTTGTATGTCTATCATTACAGTTTCTGAAGATCATCACCATCTTCCTTTCATGCTGAACTTTATAGTTGAAAGAAATGGCGTGCAAATTGGACAGCTGGTATGAGCTTCTCCCTGTTACTAGTTTGAACCACCCTACTTTATTCTGTTGGTGTTACAAGATTGAATAGTGTGTAGTAGCATGAAAATTCTGATGAGGAATTTACCTGTGCAGGCTCACACTCGGTTTGGCTTTACATCATCCCAATGGGCATGTATGGAGTCGTCACCTACCTAAAGGAGAAGTACCAGAATCCGACCATCATTATATCTGAAAACGGTACACGAAACCTGTCTGCTTTAGCTGAAATGCTTGCATTCCCTTCCATGGTGCTCCTTCAATCATATCGACAAATCATGGTACCATGGATAATGAATATAACAAATATCAGGAATGGATCAACCCGGAAACCTCACGCGCGAGGAGTATCTGCACGACACCGTTCGGATCGACTTCTACAAGAACTACCTGACGGAGTTGAAGAAAGGGATAGACGACGGCGCAACCGTGGTGGGCTACTTCGCGTGGTCCCTCCTGGACAACTTTGAGTGGCTGTCGGGCTACATGTCCAAGTTCGGCATCGTCTACGTCGACTTCACTACGTCGACTTCACGACGCTGAAGCGGTACCCCAAGGACTCGGCATACTGGTTCAAGGACATGCTTTCAGGGACGGGCTCCAAGGCCGCCACCCCGCAGACCAGTTCAGGTTCAGGCACCCGTCCGGCTGGCTTGGGGGCTTCGGCCACCTCGAATGGCGCTGCCCTGCTGGTCTCTCTGTTCGTCTCCTTGTGCGTTCTACTTCCATCCGTCTTCATGGTTTCCTCGGTTTAGTTAGAAATAATAATTCTTTGTAGTATGAATTTTGTAGTGGCACATGGCAGCATGTTCCTTTGAATACATGTTGCATCGATGAGAGACCTGTTGTAGGATGGGACTATGATTGAACGTGCATTTATTTATATGGATTGCTTATGTTTTTGGTATATCTGCGCAGATTGGGCTGAGCTGCCTATGGAATCATTTGATTTGATGATCCTTTGATGGGATAAAAATTTTGTGCAAAATGTCATTTCTTTGTTGTAGCTGGCTTTATTAACAAAAGAAATCTCCAAGAATGACATAAATTTGGCTATGTTTTACACAAATTTTGTGAACAAGACAAGTGGATAAGCCTAAGGTCATAAAAATCAAACGGTTCCGTTTCGATTTCGAACTGCGCTGGATGATCCAGCAATTGCTGAAAACACGCAAAAATTCCAGATCGCTTTCCCACATGGCCACGTTCTTTCGAGGTGGCTGGCAGCACGAGTACACCGGGGTTACCAGCTGCAGTACAACGAAACGTCCAAATAATAATTAGTGTTGTTTGAAGCATAGACAGCCAGCCGGTTTGAAACCATAGGGGCGGCGACCCATAGCATAAACAATCCAAGCCACATGATACGTTGCCCCAAAGGAGATTGTGAAGTAGACGCGCACGAGCCATGCGCTTGTTTTGGATAAGTTAATCGCTACCCGGACGGCCCGTCGTGGTCACGAAGAGGATACCGTCGAAACTCGGGCGCGTGCACGGCCGTAACTTCACATCACTCATCAAAAAGATGCTGCGCCGGAAACTGTAGCCTCAGGGAGTGGTGACGACCGACGACAACCCAACCGTTAGCTTCAGGAGTCCGGAGCTAGCAAGCAGGTGCTTGCGCCGCGGCAGCTAGCGGAGAAGAGATGGTTGCTGCCCGCGCCCGTTGGGCGGCGGCGCTGCTGCTCGCGCTGCTGGTGGCGTGCGGCGGCGCGCGTGCTGGTGCAGCGGGGGGAGGAGCGAGCTGGCTGGGCGGTTTGAGCCGGGCGGCGTTCCCCAAGGGCTTCGTGTTCGGGACGGCGACGTCGGCGTACCAGGTCGAGGGCGCCGCGTCCACCAACGGCCGGGGGCCTCCACCTGGGACCCGTTCGTGCACACCCCAGGTACGGTAGCAATCGCCTCTCGCTTACATTCATATTCAGGCATCATTCAGCTGTGCCTGGCTGTGCCTCCCTACACTAGCAAAGCTTGGCTTCGACTATTGTAGTGTAGTACGGCAAGAGCCTGCTGATGCACAGGCCTACGAATTACGAATGGATCCCGTTACGAAATGCTCCTCTGAACTCGACCCGTCAAGCTCGGGAGCGGTACCTTGTTATCTGGTGCAGTGATTCAAGTTTCCTGTTTCATTGACATCCTCTGCTTTGTGCTGCGATCAACAGGAAATATTGTAGACAATCAGACTGCAGACGTCGCAGTGGATCAATATCATCGCTACAGGGTACTGCTACTTATTATATGATGACAAATGAGATGTAGTAAATGTTAGTAGAATTCATCAAGGTTTTGTGGTAACTGAATTTGAAGTAAAAGAAAGTTTGTTAGTTAGCCTTATATACACTTAGCCCTTTTGTCATGCTACGTACAGGAAGATGTTGACCTCATGAAAAGTTTGAACTTCGATGCCTACCGGTTTTCAATCTCATGGTCCAGGATCTTCCCAGGTACATAAATCTGAGTTCAGTTGTACTACTTAGCACGGTAGTCTAGGAGCACAAGTTTCTTAAGGTTTTATTAAATCCCTGACGCATCTTTGGTTTATGTAGATGGCGAGGGAAGAGTCAATCCAGAAGGTGTTGCCTATTACAATAATTTGATAAACTACCTGCTTCAGAAAGGTATAAACTCGAGTTGCATCAATCTCGACATCTGAGGCTTTGGGTCGAACCCACATTCGCTCATGTCTGAATGTCTCCTTGAAAACTGAGCAGGCATTACTCCATACGCCAATCTTTACCACTCTGATCTTCCTCTTGCGATTCAGAACAAATATGGAGGGTGGTTAAACCCCAAGATGGCGTAAGTCAGTCTAAAACTATGAATATGGAAGTGTTTCTATGCAAAATGTATAGAAGCACTCTGCTTAATTTATTTATCCTTGCCAAATGTGTCATGCTATATCTGTCATATCACAAGTTTTGGCGGGAAGAGAAACCAGATTTTATTTATATTTATATACAATGTTTTGTAGGAAACTGTTCACAGACTATGCTGACTTCTGTTTTAAGACTTTTGGCGATCGTGTAAAGCATTGGTTTACATTCAATGAGCCAAGGATAGTAGCACTACTTGGTTATGATGGTGGGTCGATTCCTCCTCAAAGGTGTACCAAATGCGCTGCTGGTGGGAATTCAGCAACCGAACCTTATATCGTTGCTCATAATTTTCTCTTGTCACATGCTGCTGCGGTGGCAAGATACCGTAGTAAGTATCAGGTATGTTCCGCTTAATATATCATAGAATTATCCTGGACATAAATCTTATACATTTGTTCTTGAAGTGCTATGTTAGTATCAGTAATCTGTAGTGCAGTACAAAATTAATCTTATTTTACTACATGAGGTGTGCAGTCCAAAAGTACGCATACTTTATAATGTTTCAATTCTATTCCTGACTCGATAAATGCGACAGATTCCATCCGTTACTAATTGGTCATGTAAACAGCAAAAGGCATGCAATAGCTAGCCTATCCAATTTGCTAGATATGTACAAATTGGCAACTTACATCTTCCGGTTTTAATTTCTGATAAAATAATTTTTTCAAAGTATAGGCTGCTCAGAAAGGAAAGGTTGGAATAGTTCTGGACTTCAATTGGTACGAAGCTCTCACAAACTCAACTGAGGATCAAGCAGCGGCTCAAAGAGCGAGGGATTTCCATGTTGGTTGGTAAGCTATACAAGTATCCTTTGTCGAAACCTTAGTTTTCATATAAGGAAAGTACAAGTTCTAATATCATCAATAATTGCATTGATGCAGGTTTGTTGATCCATTAATAAATGGACATTATCCACAGACGATGCAAGATATTGTGAAAGAGAGGCTGCCCAAGTTTACTCCTGAGCAAGCTAAATTGGTCAAGGGCTCGGTGGATTACATTGGGATCAATCAATACACAGCTAGCTACATCAAGGGCCAGAAATTGGTCCAGCAGAAGCCTACTAGCTACTCAGCTGATTGGCAGGTTCAATATGCTTGTGAGTTCTTGCCTCAAACCCAAGCTTTACCTAAATTTAGATATTTTTCACCCGATCATCATTCGTCCCCGTAAATTATGCAGTAGAACGGAACGGCAAACCAATTGGACCACAGGTATGTTGTTCTTCACTTCAACATTTGCAAAATCATCCAGTAAACTAGTGCTACGCATTACGCCATCAGTGCCCTCAGTGCTGGTGAATTAAGAAATGACTCGTTAGTTTCTGAAATCCTGATTGGCTTTACAATATCAGGCAAATTCGAACTGGCTTTACATTGTCCCATCGGGAATGTATGGTTGCGTGAACTATCTGAAGCAGAAGTATGGAAATCCAACAGTTTACATAACTGAGAACGGTACTCATTAATATACAGTCTCCTATCTCTCCATTACACATTTCACATGAAAATGTGTTACATATCAAGGGATACATCTTGTTTCTATGTTACCAGGAATGGATCAACCTGGAAACTTGACTCGTGAGCAGTACTTGCACGACACCACAAGGGTGCAATTCTACAAAGGCTACCTGGCTGAGCTGAAGAAGGCCATCGATGACGGCGCCAACGTGTCTGGCTACTTTGCTTGGTCTCTCCTTGACAATTTCGAGTGGCAGTCAGGTTACACGTCCAAGTTCGGAATCGTCTACGTGGACTTCAGCACACCCAAGCTCGAACGACACCCCAAGGCGTCAGCCTACTGGTTCAGAGACATGCTACGGAAACACTGAGGGCCTGTTAACAACCAACGCGGATGACTTGCTTGGCAAAAAGTGGTTCGCGAAAATTTAATAGAAAAAGGCAAGTAGAGAGATAGTCCGTTTGGTTGGAAGTGCGTGGTGAGAAGTTTAATAAAGAGAGGGAATATGTTTTCTTGTATATATAATCTCAATTAATTAATAATAAATAAATAAAATTATCCATATATATATTTCTCAATTAATTAATTAATTTAATAATAATAATAATAATAAAATATTTGAAATTAACTTAATACTACACGGTACTAATACCAATTTCAACGTGTACTATTAGCTATACGAAGCAAGTGAATGAAGGAAGAAAAAAACAAAATATACATAAAGTAGACCAAAGGTACTACTCTTGATGACATGACTTTGGTTCTCTTTTATCAGACCATACATCACGGTGATTATAAGGGCACCTCCGTCGGAGCCGGGCGCTCAAATTCCTTAGTTTGCGCACTTTGCAGGCGGGTCGGGTTCTCGGGGCTTTAACCAAACTTTGCTTTCGGGCGTAGTCCAGTCCGCCATCGATCCAGCAAAAAAAAGTCCAGTCCTCATCCAAACAAGCCCGAGAGTCTAACAACCAACAAGCCTGAAGTAGTTGTTACCCTTAAATTTCGTCAGCAGTGCCTAAGCTAGTGTTTGGCACATATTATTCTAGCAAAAGCTGTAAGCCAGCTCAACAACAACAAGCAGGGAGTAAAAGATGATAAAGGGCTAATTGTATTTCCTCTCTATTTGCTTCCTTGTGTTTTCTGCTACTATAATACAAGATGCATCAGATTTCTAGTTTGCTTCTCAGTTAGTCTCCTCGGTCAAAGCTTAGTTGCAAATTAATTTACCTCTTAGTACACCACTCGAAGCACCACCTAGTTGGCTTCCGGGCATCGTTAAGTGAGCCCGCTTTTGAAAAAATTCTCACTTCTCTTAATGCATTTTTGAAACAAAATGTTTTAAATAAAAGAGATAATTTTATAGTTGTTTTAACCAGCCATTTTTTTTTTTTTTTTTTTTTTTTCACAGCACATATCTCACAACAGTTTTCTGGGTCTCAAAGATCACATCAGTTTTTTTTTTTACGGCTTACAGTACGGCTGGGCTGAGCCATCCTCCAAAGTGACCGATGATTAAAAAGCGACACGCGCGAATGATTGCTCGATGGCTGCACGACAACCCGTCTGTTTTGTCACCAAGCAGACAGCCAGTTGAGCAACGCGCGCATCAGAACGTGCCGTGGTCCGTGCCTCCGTGGCCAACCACGCCGACGAACGGGAGGTGCACATGCGCAGATGCATGCGGCGCGCCGGGCCGCGCCGCCCCGATTCCCTGATGAGAAAGGAAAAAAAAAAAAGATAGCGACACGCCATCCACCGAAAACCGACATGCGTCGTGAACCGCCCCCCCCGCCATTCCCGGCCTGACGCGATGGCCGACGGCCACCCGCGGGCACGTACTACGCGTCGTGCTCGTGCCGGCGGCCCCGGGCACGTACCCGTCTGCGGATAGGAACAGGATGCCGGCGGATAGGAACAGGGCCGGCCGTCGCGCGCGCACGGCGCACGCACCGGCACCGTCGTGGTCCCCATCACCACAAAGATGCCTCGATCTACCGCACCGACACGCGACGCTACTCATCATTGATGAGAGGCGACGTGCGGCAGCAACAAATAGGGGCACGCCAGCTAGTGCGCCAGCACACTCCACTCCCTGCTGCGCCTCTGCTACTGTGCTGGTTGACGCGGTGAGCCGGTGACGCCGGTGGTGGTGGGAGTGTGTGTGAGCGAGCTGCCACTGCCGCCGCGGTCGACAGCCGTCAGCCCTCAGCCGTGCGTGTGTGCCGGAGCGAGGCCGAGATGGACGCTCGGTGGGCGGCGGTGCTGCTCGCGCTGCTGCTGGTCGCCAGCGGTGCCGGCGGTGGTGTCCGTGTCTGCGGCGCCGCTGGAGGGGCGAAGGGCGCCAACTGGCTGGGCGGCCTGAGCCGCGCGTCGTTCCCCAAAGGGGTTCGTGTTCGGGACGGCGACGTCGGCGTACCAGGTCGAGGGCGCCGCGTCCACCAACGGCCGCGGACCCTCCATCTGGGATTCATTCGCGCACGTCCCAGGTAATGAATGGATCGTCTCTTGCTTCGCTCTGCTAGACTACTGCTTCGGCAGTGACGACTGATGAGTGAGGAAATCTGATGCGTAAGCGTGGGTAGTCCTAGGAAGCATGGATCCAGCCCAGGCACTGGTTAATCCATCCACCCATATCAGTTGCCGTACCAGTGCTGCAACAACAGCGCGTCTGAATTACCATAACTAAACACGCGTTGCTTACGGGTTGGATTGGATCTCCGAATGTGAGACAATGTTGATTAGATGGTTAGTAGTACTTGACGTTATTGTGGGGTTGGAGGTGCAATAGATGCATCTAAGTCTAGGCAAATAAATTATGAACTAAGTACTAATTGTTGGACAGCAATTAATCCGATGTTGATTGTACGCATCTATGCATCTTGATTCTCATTAACTGGTCAACTATTCAGCTTAAACTACATTCATTAAGATTTTCTCTCTCTCTCTTTTTTTGTTGCAATGAACAGGAAATATTGTGGGGAATCAAAATGGAGATGTTGCAGTGGATCAATACCATCGCTACAAGGTACCTGACTATGAGAAGTGGATAAACCGATCTAGGCTGAGACATAAGAGAGTTCGATGGTTTCATGATTAATTCTTTTTGCTCTGCTACTACAGGAAGATGTTGATCTCATGAAAAGTTTGAATTTTGATGCCTACCGGTTTTCAATCTCATGGTCCAGGATCTTCCCAGGTAAATAAATTTTACTTAAGTTGTAGCACAATCCAAACATGAGTTTTTGGGTGCTACTAGTGCTGATACATCTTTGGATTATGAAGATGGCGAGGGGAAAGTCAATCCAGAAGGTGTAGCATATTACAATAATTTGATAAACTATCTGCTTCAGAAAGGTAATACATAAGTTGGAATTGGAGAATTCTACATCTGAGATGTTTATGGGAGCCTGTGTAAACATATCTGAACATCCCTCGTTGACAACTGGGCAGGCATGACTCCTTACATCAACCTTTACCACTACGATCTTCCTCTTGCCCTTGAGAAGAAATATGGAGGGTGGTTAAGTGCTAAGATGGCGTAAGTCAGTCTAAAAGTTAATTCATATTTATATCTGGTCATATTTATGGACATGATTAGACTTTCTGTGTTTTCCCAAAAGAAGAATGCACAACATAGAAGCACTCTAGAAATTATATGTTAGCCTAAATGTGTCATGCTGTAGCTCTAACTTCACAGGATATAGAACTATAAATCCCATATTGTACTTATATATGTATATTGTGAAATGAGTAACAATTGACGGGGGTTATGTCCCGAAAGAGCTGTTGTAAGATGGCTGAACATCATTTTATATTACACAAGACAGGAGCGTTAAAATAGTACTTAAGTAAGCCTTACATAGACAGGCCCACATCGAGTAGCACTTGTTTATGCGGTACATACAAAGAAGTTTGTCAAAGAAGCAAACAACATCGGTAGGATAAAAGTGTTAATCTAGGATAACCAATAGCGCCATAAAGCGAGTCCTTGCCATATCTTTGATTAATTCCCATATGCCTCGAGAAAACCTTACTCGTACATTTAAAGCTTTAGGCGTTAAGGGATCTGGTCGAGATATCATAAATAGCAAATTAGCAATAAGATGATAGTATACATCTTATTTTTATGCATGATCCAATTTCAATGGTTTAGATAGCCATATATCCACTGAAAAACAAACTACAAGAAGGAATGAGAAACGGGGCAAGCGGTACCATACTATGCAAAAACTTAGGTACAAAAATAAGTGACTATAGATTCTAGCGAAGATACTACACAATATGGCGGGAGCTAATCTAATAGACCAAAATATGTCGATATAGCCAATTTTGGTCAATATCTGAAATCCGGTAAGGTATATATGATAGGCGAAGAACCCAAAATATAGAGAGGCTAATAATTTACTCTAAAAAAATAGATGTATGAATATATATTTTACACCGCGGCCATTAGACCCGACATTCTAAATTTTTTTGTTAATCTGCGGTAACCAATTATCTATCGGACCACCATCTTTTATTGACATTTGCATCGGTAAAAGAGAAACAATTCTGATGATATGGACTACAAACAAGCGATCGATCAACTTAGAACCGGTAGTCCGATCCTTCCCGATAGTAGCACCATTGTCTCATAAGTTGCAACCCACGACCTAAACAAGAATTATTCATAGTGCAAACACATGAGCGCGAGCATGCATAATACTATCTTCTCAAAACAAAAAAAAAAAAAAAAAAAAAAAAAAAAAAAAGCATGCATAAATCGACGGCATATGAGCGGGCTTGCTTTTGATGTGATTAGAGTAAAGGGGCATTGAATCAAA